>JAJHUR010131146.1:0-48984 GCA_027495735.1 Lutjanus campechanus | reverse complement strand
CATTTTAGAAAAGAAAAAACAGCAACAGCTGACTTCAAAGCTACGTTTCACCTGAAAGTAACAAGTAACGACAACCTTCCTACAAATGTACAATATTCTGTCTCTCTCAAGTGAAGTACAGATACTCAAACAAAGTACTTTGTTACTTTCCACCACTGCTTGTTACATCGTTTTCATCTTGTTGCGTCTTTCACGTCATTTTCTTGTTGTTACTTTGTGTTCGTCTTGTTACATCTTCTATGTTTTCTTGTTTTTGTCTCGTTACGTCGTTTTTGTCTCACTTAAAACTAAAGTAACGAGCCTGTTTTGAACACGTACGAGGTAAAAAGTCCAGATATTTGTAGGGAGGAAAAGTAAATACTGAAGTTTAGTACAGACACCTGAAAAATCGACGCCACATGTTAATACCAGGTAAATACTTTAGTCAATCGATCCATCGTTAATCTAAAATATATTATCGGTGCAGCTTTAAGCTGTATTCAAACTTTCCCTGCTGCTGCTTTTTAAAGACTTAATTTATGAGACCGCGGCTTTCAATGAAACATTAAGTCGGTAAAAAGCTCCGAAAAGTAAGATTGATGACACCAAAATGAGGAACAAAGAACGTGTGAAGTGTGACTCTCTTCTGAAGACTTGATCATGTGACAACAGAGGCCGTCAGCCTCCGAACAGAAGGACGAGGAGACGGTTTCTTAAAGACAAACGACGCCTCGACGGACACAAAGTGGCTGTGAAACATCTCAGTAATGGAAAAATGTACCACCGTGACGTGTGTGTGTGTGTGTGTGTGTGTGTGTGTGTGTGAGATAACGTCTCTCTGACTGATCTGATCTGATCTGAGAGGATGAAATATTCTCTGACTGTCTCACAATCTTCACGTTGAAAAGCAGATGTGACACTTTTCATCATTTTTAAGCTTCACTGTTTCTCTCTCTCTCTCTCTCTCTCTCCGTTGTCAGGTTGTTTGTGTTTCTCTGCGCACACACACACACACTGCCACTCTGACACCACATCTGGCTGACATCCCCCGCCTCCCCCTACACACCCCTGACCCCCGCACTGTGAAACCATGGCTCTGTCTTCACGCTTAAAACTGTGGGAGAAGAAGGGAGGTGCAGTTCTCTGCATGCTGCGTTAATTGACCCTCTAATGTATAATCTCGTCTGCATGCGTGTGTGTGTGTTGTGTAGTAGGACGTAGCATTGATTACATGGTGAGTGGACCCTCTGTTTGTTCTAACCCTGAATCATCCTGACATGTCACCGCTCTGATCGCTGCGTTAGTCATCCTGCATGTTTAGTGTTTGACTCAGAGCTTTTTAAAGACACACTGTCGCTGATATTTGTGGTTTGATGCTGACGGAACCTGATATTTGTGTCAATATTCATTATTTTTGCACAATCAGTACGTCCTCCCATCAGAGAAGAATGGCTTAATGGATAGATACCCTCTAAAAAGGTATTCAGGGGACCTATTACCACCTAAATTAAATGCAGATCAGATTTGGGCAAAATGCGGCCCGGGGATCAGATGTGAAAGGTTTCATGTGGCCCCCGCATGGTCATCATGGAAATACGGAAAATTAAAAATCTCGCAAAGACAGTATAGCATTATATAGCATTTTGCTTCCCATTAAATCGTTATCAGACCTTTATTTTGAAAGGGCTCAGTGCTGTGTTCATTGATGCTGCACATCCGTGTTGTTCATGTTGCTCTTCTTCTACTTTTGCTGCTACTATCGTTGCGACCTGCAGGCTTCATGCATGTTACACTGTAAAACATCAAGTTTTGGACATTTCCAACAAAATATTTGCCCACAATTCAACATGGCAGTTCAGAAAGGGACACCAGCAGTAGGAGAACCCCATGTAGAACAGTTATTAAAGATTTGACCGTTCACTTGTGTCTGGCTCTCGGCAGCCTGATCAATTTCTCATGACAAATAATCGCCCACCCCTGATTTAGATAAACCTTTGTTGCAAACATAGTGTTTAACTGTAACTGTCTCTTTCTTTATTAATTAAAACTTCATTTATTCTCACAATCATCAGTCCCTCCAGGATTTCACGAGCTGTTTTTGGGGCCTAAAATGTCTGATTTCACGACAGCTTTCCTAAAAAGTTGCGACGCGTGTTGCAGTGTTTTTATGCATTTTGTATGATTCATTACAGAACAAAGCCGCACTCTGTTCTGAGTGCTGTAAATAACCAGCAAGGCTCAGAATTTCAAAAACTATTTTAAAAAAGTGTTTTATTTATAGATGAAGAAGAAGAAGTGCAGCGGGGTGTCTGTTCCACAAAGAAGCAAAGTCTTTTGTATCTCAAAAGACTCGGTCAAAACAAAATTATTGAAATTAAAAATGCACAGAGCTTTGATAAATGTTAATAACAATGAGAAACTTTGTGTTTTTTCTTTTCAGTATCCAAATATCGTGCTTTTTGTGCTTTACATTCAGTCAGATCCTTTATTCAAACATAAGATAAGGAACTTTCATGTTGTGTTAAAACACACTGTTAAAACAAAAAAAGCTGTAAAATTAACTAAATAAAAATCTCCTCCTGCTTCTTTTTAACTGGATAACAAAATGTAAATATAGGCTCTTCCAGTCTGCATGCCGACCTCGCAGCAGGTATCAAGAATAACTCCGACGGTCTCGTTATGTAGGTCATATAGAGACATCAGAAATAAACTGAGACTTTCAGAATCAGTTAAAACTCCTCGTAGTATAAGAGTTAATACAACTACGTTAAAAAATACTCCATTACAAGTTAAAGCTCTGCATTGAAGTGAAATATCAGTAAAATGCAGAAGACGGTTTGGAGAAGCAGCAGGAGTCCCGGTGCAGGAAGCTGAGCGATGTACAGCTGCGAACAGGGTCAACATGTACTTACGCCTAAAAAAAAATCAGTGCAGGGAATATTTTTAAGCGCCGGCTCCACCAAGTGCCTAAATTTAGTGGCCAAAGTACATTTTTCGTTGCCCAAATGTAAACTCAGAGAAGGCAGTTTAATACAACTTCACACAGTCGTCCTGTGACGAATTGTTGAATGTTATGTTTCCAATGAAAAATAAGTTTGACTTTGACTAGTTGAGGAAACTGGGGACACAAACTGCAGCACGTTACGTCCTCAGATGTGTCAGATTCTTAAAGACATTGTTTTCATAAAAGTTTGAGCTAAAAGGTGCGAATGGATCAGAATCTTTGAGGAACTGTAACACTGAAGGCTCGCTGGCTGCTGTGGAGGTCCAGCGCGAGCAGCCTCGCTCTGTGGCTGTCATGATGCTCTCTGACCCGCGGATCTGCAGCTGAGCACCACGTTTTCACACCAGACAACACCATCTTCTTCTTCTGCTGGTCATTTCCAGTGGTTCCCTTCTTCTTAGAGCTACAAAATGTTGTCAGATGATGCGTCACAGCGTCCCCTACCACCTCACAGTGAAAACAGCAGTTAACAGAATACCTCGTTAACCCATCAGACGGCCTTTTCGGATGATCCAGGCTCTCTTCAAAGCTACCAAACTCCTTTGGAAAAAACAGTAGTTTCATCTTGCAGAAAACAGGAATTGCTGGTCTACCGCTGCCTCGATCTGTTAGTTTGTCCGTGTTATTGTGTGACTTTAGTTAGTTGCCAAGGCGGCAGTAGACCTGCAGCTCACATGTTCTGTGTGGTAAAATTGCTGGTTTTTCAAATGGAGTCTGGTTATCTTGGAGAGAGAGTGATGTTTGGTTCCCTGTCAGAAAAGGTTCTCTGACGTCAAGATAAAGAAGTGAAAATATGCTAAATAAACAGATTTTTCTCTGCTGACTCCGTCCACAGCAGAACATTAATTATCTTCCTGCACCGACACTCCTGCTGCTACAACCACACCTCAGATAATCTAAAAACTATCCCTTTATGAGTAAAGTATCTGGATACTTCTTCTTTCTTTTTTCCACCGCTGTTTCAAAGCACTCTGGGACTCTGAACCTCTCTGCTCGGATCTATTTTAATGAAATTCTGAAACAAAAGTTCATGTCATGAAAAAACTCCAGCGCAGGTTTTTAAAATCTGCTGCCACAGCTGGCACATTTTCTCTGGTTAGTCATCCAGCACGCAGGAGGATAAAAGCATTTTGAAGCACTCTTGTGTGGATCCTGGTCTAAATCTGGCATCGGGACCAGACTTTTATGAACCGTGTGAAGAGGAAAATGATATCGGTGATGAATTAGAATTGGTTGATGCTGAAATAATATACGTGATGTAAAATACGTGTGCAAACAAATCCGTTAATTGCAGCCCGCTCGTGTCGTGTGTTATAATGAGACATTACTCAGCAAGTTCCTCTCAGAGTTTCTCATGATTACATACTGTAGCTCATCATAGAATGTGAAACAGCTGTCCTATACTGACCTTTATAATATTCCCCATTGTGTCAGCAGGTGATACCTATTAGTTAAATGTCAGGCCTCTCTGGCCTCCTCCCTGTTTGGCACTTGATGCTCGTCACAGCCGCTGACTCATATTTCCTCGTAAAGCCGAGGACACGCTGGAAAACTCTGGGAATTATACTCGACTGTGAAAAAGTTTTGCAGATTTCATCTGAAGATGTGACGTTCAGTCGGTCTGGAGGTGAGAGCTTTGACTCCGGCTTCTCTGAGCTCTGCGAGATAACAATCATCGATAATATCTGGAGGTGACCTGTCGTGTTTTTTGGCAGAGTCTCAGTTTGTTATCGTGGCCAAACTGCATCCAGTGTTCCCTGCATGACAAGCAGATGCAGTGAATGTGCAGAATCCAAGAAGAGCTCTCGTGATGAGACTCTCTGCTTATGAACCATGTTGCTTTCCTGCTGTTTTAAAGGGTCTGTTCACCCAAAACACAAAATACCACACTTTCCTCTCATCTCTGATGGTTTCAAGGCATGCAGATAGTTTTATGTGCAGCTTTTTAGTTCTGTTTAGCTGCCTGGATCATGTTCAGTAGCAGCGATTTTGCAAATGTAGTTATGGTCGTGGTTGGGGCTCCACAATTAATCTAAATTTTATTGAAACTGCAGTGTGGCTTTCTGCAGTTTTTAAATAGCAGGTGCAGTATTTGTTAAAGGCAAAATGTGACAAAAAACTTTTAAATTGAGGACTGACTGATTCCTGCAAATAGAAATCACACCATAGTCATTTTAACATGTTCTACCAAAATAGGAATAATTATAAAAATTAATGTTACCTCTGATATTGCAAATCATACCGCAACTGCAATGTCAGTTAAAATAATTGTAATTGGATATTTCTTCAAAATCTTTTGGCCCTAGTTATGGTCGTGGTGTTTCTGGTGTTTCTCATGAATGTAACTCCGCTAAAATGAGTTTAAAAAAGAGCTAAAACTCTACTTTTAGCTCTGGTTTTGGTCTCCACCAGTTCCTGAGAAACATATCTGGTTCTTTAGCTGCAGCCGCTCCACTTTCTTCATCGGCCAGTTGCTAACTTTGTCTGCCATTTGGTGCCAGGACACAGTTAGCCCAGCTTAAATTACGAGTAAAAGTACTGGTGTTCGAAATATACTTAAATAAAAGTCGAAAGTATTTGTCTCAGAAACTACTCAGAGTATTAGCTACTTTTAACCGTTGATGTCACAGTCACTTCGCCAAACTAGGGTTGCAAATTTTGTACGTTTTCCTGAACCGATAGTTATAAGATACACACACCTGTTTTTCCCCTAATTTTCAATGTTTTTTCAGTGGATGGAGGCAGAAAACTCAGCGACAAATATCTCAAAACCTGCACAAATAAATCTTCTGAATAAGCCCTGCAGGAGAGAAGAGAGAAAATGTCGTTGGGTGAACCTTAAATGTGACCTGCATGTGTGCATGTATAGTCTTTGTTTTCTCTTGTGACTTCCTGTTTGCGTCTAATTCTGCTTGCTTCCACCAATCGACGACACCACAGATAAAGGAGGAGAAGACGCCGGTGGTCACGGCCGTCCCTCCGCCTCCTCTGTCGGCTCTGCCGGGCGGCTTCCTCAAACAGCTGGTCAGAGACTCAGAGAAGGAGACCAAGCAGAAAGAGCCCGAGGTCAAAGACGAGAAAGCGGTGAGTTCTCGCCAAAATCTCATTAAGTGAGTGAATAAATTTCCCAAGATGCTCCTTAAAATTCATCTCATTTTTTTCCCCCCTCACCCTGCAGCCAAGCAAACTGAGCGACAACCTGGTGCAGCAGTTCCTCCTCCCTGATCAGACTCCTCCGATCCTCGAGGCCGAGATGTCCCTGCGGTCCGAGCAGCTCATCAACAACAGAAAGAACATAGTCACGTCTCCCGACTCCGGAAACAAACAGGAGAGCAGAAAGGAAGTGACACCGGAGCCGAAACAGCAGCAGCAGGAGAAGAAAACAGAGAAGATGAAGACACCACAGGCAGAGCAGAAGAAGATGGTGGAGGAGCAGAGGAGAGAGGAGGTGAAGCAGGTGGAGAAGAAAGAGGAGAGGCAGGAGCCAGAGGGAAGGCAGGCAGACACAACTATAACAGAGCATAACAGGAGAGAGGTACAGTAAAGTCTGATGTGTTCCTGGGATGATTACAGACTTATTCACTGTTAATTAATGAGTTGACATCTTTAAACAGGTTTTATAAACAGATTAATTCAATTTAGTGTCTTTAAATGTGCAATGTGTTAGAATTTTAGCTCAAAATGTGGAGAAATAACAGTTTTGACGTTATATCAAAGACGTCTGAGTATTGTGCTGCAAAGAAAGCTACTAAAGTTAGCATGCTAACAAGCTAGCTTTGGCCCGTTGTGTCTTGTAAAACCATTTTTTTCCTCAAGACGTGATAGTGAGTCACTGTAGTGTCCAGTTCAGTCTCAGTCCAACAGCAATGAAGTGGTTTCTTTGCCGGGTTTGGCTCTTGGAACCCCGGGACTGACCCTGCTAACCCCTGCTCAGGCCTCTGGAGGTGGTTCTGTTGCCCGCTGTCCTGGCTCCAGTTCTGGTGTTCATTTCGACGAAGCTCCCTCTGAGCGTTCCCCCGCAGGGTACGCCTGGCCCCAGGCCTGAAAACCTCCTCCACCTGATGGTCCAAAGCTCCCGTATGAGCAGCGCAAACACTAAACACTCCCCTGGTGCTCCAGACTGCTAGCTGCACAGCTAACTGAGCTAACTAGCTAATGGCAGCTACAGTTAGCAGCAGTCAGCAGTAACTTTGGCAATATGCTGCCCCGTATTTGTTTCTTGTATGAATTTTGCGGGTTGCAAACTAAAGTTAGCATGCTAACTAGCTCTCTTGTCTTGTAAAACCATTTTGTACCTCAAGAGGTGATAATGAGTCGCTGTCCAAGCACACTGAGGCAGGGACTTCCTGTTCTCTCATCTGGCGCTGATCTTCTCTCACCAAGAGAGCGAATAAGTGTAAAAACCCTTGACTTTATATTTTTTTTAACTTTTCCAGCAAATAAAGACCGTTATCTTTAACTGAAGCAGTGTGCCACTTAGAAATTAAAATCCAATCAAATGCAACCAAGAGAGCAGCAGCAGGAGCTCTGATTGGTCAAGGTGTGGAGTCGTAAACGTCAGTTAATCAGTTTATTGATTGCTTACAAACAAATACTGAAAATGTCTATAATTCCGTAATTATTACAGCGGCACGCTGCAGACTCCATGCTATAATATATCGTGTATATATCAGCTGTTGAGAACCAGAGTTTCACAGCAGCTCCGCGTCTGTCTTTGCTCCTGTGTTCCTCTCTCAGGTGAGGGATGTTTGGTACGAAGCTGGAACTGTGTGGTACGTTCACAAAGACGGTTTCACCCGCGGTGAGTCATGAAAACTATCCTACACACACACACACAGATGCATTAGTTCTGTTTTCATATTAACAGACATCATAAAATATAGATGAATCTGCCAAAAAAAATTTTTTTTTCTTTTCTCATGAGTGAGGCCCATTGGCTCTGAATAATTGATCACAGGTGAGCTCACCAATAGAAAATGTTCCTCTGCTTCTGCGGTTTGGATCAACATGAAACTCTCCTGGTTGAATTATCGTTACATAAAAAGTCTGCTGACACAAACAGAAACAGGGTTAGCAGCCAGCGGAGGTGCTGTGAGGTAAATGATTGTTTTTTTTTTTCAGTGGAGTCTGGTGGTTTTGAAGCGATAAATCATCTGCTTCTGGTTAAAGAAAAAGGGATCTCACTCTTTAACAAAAATGTCTCTGCAGGGATCATTTTAGAATAACAATCTGAGCCTGTCAGTGTTTAAAGGAAACACATTTAGCGCAGCCGGTATTTTGCCCCGAAGGATCAGTGTAGCTCGTTGCTTTGTTGCAGTGACATCCTGGAGTCTGCCCTGGTTGCCTGGCAACTGACAGCGACATTGATCTTCTCATCTAACTCTCGAAAAGAGAAAGCAAATAAGTGCATTTTCCAGAATATCAGACTATTCCTTTAACTTTTCCAGCAGATATCGAAAGCAATCCCCAATAATAACAAAATAATATTCACATCCAAGAAGCTGGTGAGAACTCCAAAATTATTACCAATTTATTTGGTGATCAATTGACTAAAATTGCATTATTGCAGCTCCAGTTGCACTGTGATTCAGCTCAATTTTGAAGTAGTTCACATAAAATTCACAAGTTTAACAACAGAATTTTTGGAATTGGCTCTGATTTGCACCTCTGACAGGCTCCTTCTCCATGGTAACCGCAGCAGAGGCTCGTGGGTATTGTAGTATTTTGACCTGTCCACCAAAAATGATGCACAAAAAATATGTGCATTCAAGATGAGCAATGCATGCTGGTTAGATTTGTGTCTGACTCGATCCCAACTCTTCAACGGTAAGTTCACGATGTTGCGGCAGCCGCAGTCGCTCTCCACTGACTGCAAACACCTGGCTGCCACCTGATCGATCAGCTGACAGGCTCCGATTGGCTCTTAATTTTGATAACAAACACCACATGAATAAAAATACAGAATAACATGCTAATTTTATGTGTCATTGTCATATTTAACGCTGGATATATCAGTCGTCTGTTAGAAAAATTTGTGAAAGATTTGTCACCTTTTAAAAGTTTCTTTTTGTATGACAGGCGAATATGGACTGTAAAACATGTGTGTGGTGTGAACATGGAAGTCGTCTCTGTCGTTTCCTGCTGCTATAATGTGTGTGTGGATTAGTGGAGTCCTCTGATAATCCACAAACAAGCTCCAGTAATCTTTGAGCCTGTTAATTTACCTACAGATCATGTTACATACGACTTACAGCAGAGTCTCTCCTCATGCTGCTGCTTCACACCCATCTGCTCCGTCCGTCCATCCATCCATCCATCCATCCATCCATCCATCCATCCATCCATCCATCCATCCGTCCGTCCATCCAGTTATTATCTGTACTGCACTAATCCCATCAGACCTTCATATGGTCACATGACCCCCGACCCCTGACCTCTGACCTCTGACCTGCTGTTTACATGCAGGATCAGAGAATTATACATTAAAAGCTTAGAGAGACATTCATATATACATACATATAAAACTTTATACTTTTACTCCATTACATTTCAGAGAGAAATCATGTACTTTTTACTTCTTTAGATTTATTCTGTAGTTACTTTTCATGTCCAGATTTTACACTAAAAAATATGAGAAGCTTCTAAGATGCAACACATTGTTAAAGTATAAACATTTTGCAGTTTGTTTCTCTCATCATGTTTGAGATGTTTGTATATTTATTTTTTATTTTTATTTGCACATATAAATCTGCAATAAAATCCAACAGTGAAAAAATAATAATACATGTGTCAGGAAGCTACGGGCTTATACAAGGGGCCTCCCCTTCATTTAGATCAAAAACAAACAAAAATGTAAACAATTAAAAGCAATAATATTAATCAATGCTAGAAAAACAAGAAACACATACAATGAGTAGAAAAAAAACAAAAAACAGTTGAAATGCATAAACAAGATGTAAAACAAAGAAAACATAATTGTGTATGTCAAAAAATAATTAAACATCATGGATTAAATGTGAAGCCAATTTCCTTTTAAAAAATCTTGAAAGTAGACGAGATCTAAGATTAATAACATGAAGTTTTTCGCTCCGTATCTGTGCATCACGATATTTATTTAAATAATTGTTTTCAGCCCAAAGATGTAAAATTATCCCAAAAAAAATAGAGAAAAGTAAAATAAAACAAAACAAACAATTTTAAAAAATGATTTTTTTTCCCAGTAAAAAAGTCGTAGAACACAATGAATGTGTTGTTGTGTTGCTTCTTCCACACGGTTCTGACTGCTGTAATTTAGTAACTAATTACATTTATCTGCTTAAGTATAATTTTGAGGCACTTGTGCTTTTATTTTACTGACAATATTTATATTGCAGATGTTGTTAACAGGTCATGATGTTTACCTGCAGGTGTTCTATCAATGTTTGGTCGTCGTTCTCTGATTGGTTGATGTGTTTTCGTTTCAGCCACTCAGCTGAAGCCAGATGAAGGCACACCTGAACTCCCAGAAGGCCGAGTGAGGGTCCGTCTGGACACTGACGGCTCGCTGCACGATGTTACAGAGTTTGAGATCGAGAAGGTACCTCGATTCTTCTCCTTCTGAATGTCTGACTGTCTGTTGTTAACTCCTCAGTGGACTGACAGCGTCTCCTCCTCCTCCTCCTCCTCCTCTCCTCCTCAGTGTAACCCGTCAGAGCTGGACCTGTGCGAGGACCTGAGCGACCTGCAGAGTGTGAACGAGTGCGGCGTCCTGCACACTCTGACCAATCGAGCTAAAGCCAACACGCCGCTCACACACGCCGGACCAAACCTGGTCAACTTCTGGCCTCCGTTACAGACAAACAGCAAGGTGACGACAAACACGCGGCGAATAATACACCCTTAGAAGTCCTATTCAAACATGTAAGGTCAGAGGTTAAAGTTTTGATTTTCAGGTGACCTGTTCCTTTAAAGCGATTTCATAGTTTATTCATTTACATAGTTTGTCAAAATATGAACAGACAAGACAAAAGTGAATCACTTTGACTCATCCTCTCGTCTTCTTCTTCTTCTTCTCTGTCAGACTCCGAAGTCTCGGCGAGGGGAGTCAGCGTGGGACGCTCCTCCTGCTCTCACTGCTCTGGTCAAACGGGTCTACGTGTCCATGGTGGGCACCAGAAGAGACCACAGCGTGTGCGCGGTGGGACGCAGCGGGACGGGAAAGACCACGGCGTGCCAGGCCTTCGCGCACGCGCTCCTCAAACAGGCCGGGACGACCGGAGAGAAGATCAGCGGTGAGTAGAGCGGCGGCAGCTGGACGGAGTCATCACGTCCGACGCTCTGCAGACAGACAGACTGTTGACTCACTGTCGTCTTCTGTCCCCAGTGGAGCGCGTCCAGGCCATGTTCACCATCCTCAAGGCTTTCGGCTGCGTCAGCTCTCAGCACAGCGACGCCTCGTCTCGATTCGCCATGGTCTTCTCTCTGGACTTTAACCACGCTGGACAGGCTGCTGCTGGACACTTACAGGCATGTGACACACACACACAAACACACAAACACACACACATTTTACATAAGTATGATTTTATACAAAGTTACTCATGTCTTCTTCCTGCGCCGTCCTGCTGTCGCCATCAGACGATGATGTTGGACAAATGGCGAGTTTGTCAGACGACTCCGGGAGAGAGTAACTTCCTGGTCTTCTCTCAGATGCTGGCGGGAATCAGCACAGAGATGAGGTAATCCTCAAAGTAACTAAGTACATTTACTCAGGATTTTAATTTTAAGGTACATGTACTCTGAATATTTCTATTTTATGCCACTTAATATTTCTCTATACTCGTCTATATTGAAGTTAGAAATATTATTCTTTTAACGGAACTAAATTTATTTGACAGATATCGTTACTGCTTACTTCACATGTTACAAAAAACATAAAAGCTTATAAAACACATCACATTTTTAAAGATTAAACCAGTGATTTCCAGTCTTTTTTTCATTCATTTTCCGTCTGAACTACTTGAATTATTTAATTTAAGTGACAATTCTTCAGGCTTAAAGAGGTGAAATTGTCAAATATTTCACAAAAAGCAAATTAGAACAAATTTTTGTGCCACAGACTTTTATTTACGATCCCTCAGACTTATCTGGTGACCCTTTGGGGGGGTCTGAACCCTAGGTTGGGGACCACTGGACAACATGGGAGGTCATTCAAGTAGTTCAAGTGATTAACTCACCATCTACTGAAAAATGAACTTCCATGGGGGGGGTCACCATTTCTGAAAGTGCTACAGACGTTACAAGATGCATGAATTTGGAGCTTTTCAGATCATTTTCGCTTCAGAGTTAAAGGGATAGTTCACCCAAAAATGAAAATTCAGTCATTATCGGCTCACCCTCATGCTGATTGAAGCTCGGGTTTAGTTTTTTTAGTCCACAAAACACTGCTGGAGTTTCACAGGAAAACAGTGTTGCAGAATCTCACAACAATGAAAAAAAAACAAAAGATTAAAAACATAAAATGTCTCCAACATGCCAAGTTGACTTTAAAAAATGTTATTTACATCATTTTAGCCTGAATCTTCACTGTAGATCTTTAGCTTGGAGCCACGTTCACATGCACACTGAGCTGGAATTTATATTCTTTTGTTCGCTGATAATCCTTTTTTCTTTAGCAAGAGTTTTAATGCAGGATTTTCAGAGTATTTTTACATTGTTTTAATGGTACTTTGACTTCAGTAAATGACTTAAATCCTTGTGTCAAACTTATGTTACAGATAACACTTGTTACATCATGATTCAACTCTACATATCAAAGTTTCTGACAGTTTCTGTGTGTTGTGAATTTTCTCCATCAGGACAGAACTTCAGCTGCATCAGCTCCCAGAGTCCAACTCCTTCGGTATCGTTCATCCCACCAAGGTAAAGCGAGAGCAGCAGAGGAGTCTGACACACACTGACCTCAGGAGACTAAGTTACTCTGCAGTCATTCATCACTTCATGGTTGTGAAGTAAACTGTCAGGAAAAAAAAAAAGACGTAACAAACTGCTCAGTGTGATGAATCACTTTACACAAAAAGAGTAACTCGTGATGAAGTAATTAATGAGTCGTCACTCGTTGAGTTCAGAGTTAATCAGGAGCGACTCATGAAGAAAGTGGTCGTTATGTTGATTCACAGATATTTACGGACTAATCCTCGATGATTCATGAACACAGGATCTTCCAGTGTTTTCTCTACACTGTAAAAATATATTTCAGTTGTTAATTTAACATCTCATTCAGATTTCTGCTTTAGTGATGCTTTAGTCTGTTTTTGTGGATTATAACTGAACTTGAAAATACATCCCGTTCCCGTGCATCAGTCTGGTTTCTCTCAGTATCGCACGTCTCATTTAAAGACGACCACGTTTTTAGACGCCGTTTTCTCTTGATGACTCAGAAAGAAGGTTAAGTCTGATGCAAAACAAAATTATACTTTGTAATCTAATAACGTTTTATGTTAGATACTTTTATCCTCCACTTGTCCTCACGGCTTCTTACACCGAGCACAACATTAATAAAACATTTCTCAATCAGCAGGAATTTTAACGAGGAAATGTTGATTCACGGATATTTATGAACTGATCATCATCTACTGATTCATTAATATACAGTAAGAACTGCCTGCCTGACTGCCTAAATCTGCAGAGGAATATGAACATAAATGTGAAAATTTAAAGAGTAATTTAAAAACGAATAAATATAGGAACAAACAACAAATATAAAAGAATGAATATAAGAATTTTCATTTATTTTCACACTTAATTCTTCATTTATTTCTGTATATATTTATTTATATATTTTATAGACATATTTATTCTTTTGCATTTACATTATTTCTTCTGTATTTCAAGAATTTTATTTTTATATTTATTTGTTTTTACACACTGTCATTTATTTATTTATTTATTTTCTTATTCTTTTCCCCATTTCTTTTGCTTTTCCAAAGAGAAAAAGCAACAGAAACAGGGAATAAACTAAATGTATATGAAAATTAATTGATATATAAGAAAGAAAGAAAGAATCAAATAAATGTGAAACATTTAACAGTCATTTTACTCATTTATTCCTCTTTATATTTCCACTTTTATTTTTTTATTCTGTTGCAGATTTGTTCTTTTGTTTGGCACTTCTATGAATCCACACTCACACTGATGGAACACATTGATGTGACACGTTTAGAACCGAAAACCCAAAGTTTAGAACTTGAGAACTTGCAGAACGATGACTGGTCAGAAACTTTTACCCTCCGCTGCTCGTCACAGCTTCTTTCACTGAGCGCAACATTAAAAAATAAAAAACATTTCTCAGTCGGCATGAATCACAAGAAGAAAACGAGAAGCTCAGAACATTTTGGTGTTTACTACATTTCTGTGACCACAGAACAGGTGAAACACTGGAGGAGAGTTTGTGAAGAGGTGAACTCCTGCAGTGACGAGAGTCAGACTGTGACTCAGCTCTTCTTCCACCTTATTAAGAAGCTGATTTCAGAGACAGAGACAGACCATCCTCCTCTCCTCCCCGTCTGTCTGTCTGTCTGTCTGTCTGTCTCTCTGTCTGACTGTCTGTCTGTCTGTCTGACTGTCTGACTGTTGATAGGTGGAGGAGAAGCAGCGAGCGTCCGTCGCCTTCACCAAGCTGCTGACTGCCATGGAAACGCTCGGCTTCTCAGCCGGCGAGCAGAAGGCGATCTGGCATGTTCTGGCTGGTATTTACCATCTGGGAGCTGCCGGAGCCTGTAGAGGTAACACTGATTCATCACCTTCATCATCATCATCATCGATCTCCCTCGAGACGCACGCAAAAAACACTCATTAGTCCTTCTATACTTGTGAGGACCCTCATTGACACAGGATGAGACGAGAAAGAACTTTATAATTTAGAGGGAAATATTGTGCTTTTTATTCCACAACATTTATTTAAAGATTAAAAAATCACATAAAAACATATTAAACCACAGGCAGAGTCTATTTGTTCCCTCTTATCATGTTTCAGATGTCTATGTCTTACTCTAATCCCTCATTTTCGGAGAGGAGAATTTGAAAAAACACTTTTGTTTTTGCTCCAGTAAAAGTAAAAGATCTCTGACTTCTTCTGCGCACGCAACAACTGTTCACAACTTTGTTAAAATCTGTGCTCCTTTTCTAAGATAATCCATCCGGCTGACAGGTGTGACATTTAGAGGTGGTAATTAAACAGCGGAAGTTTTTTCACAGGTGTGTCCTGGACGGGACGCACGGACAGACGCCGTCGCAGGTGTCGTAGGTTCTGAGGGAGCGTGCGGTCGTCATGCTGGCTGCAGAATGTCCACCGGAGCTGCTGTCTGTGAACTGAATGTTCATTTTACTACAATAAATTTACTGCCCACAGCTGGTGCAACAGTTGGTTTGTACAACCAAACAATTTCTCCAAAAACTGTCAAAAACAATCTCAGAGAAGCTCATCTGTTCTCTCATTGTCATCGTCAGTTCGCTGTTGTAACCGACTCGAGTGGACAGATGCTCACTTTGATGGCGTCTGGCTCAGGGTGGCGGTGGGGTTATGATATGAGCAACCATGGCTCTGAACTATGTGAAGCCCAGAGTTCAGTCCCTAATAAATGTCTTTCTTTCAAGCTCAAACGTCACATTTTAGGGCGTCCTTTTACTGTGACCAGTCCAAGTTACACCTGTGCAATAATCCTGCTGTTGATTCATGTCACACCTGTCAGGATTATGTGCTCACTTGAATTTAAACAAATTTGTGAGCAGAATTTGAAAGAAATAAACTTGTTGTGTGCACAGAAGATCTTTTACTTCAACTTGTGAAAAAATGGGAGCAAAAACAGAAGTATAATATCTAATAAAATTAGCAGATTTTCACCCCAAAAAAACAGAGATAAAAGGAAAGTTCAGAAAATAAATATGAACTCATGTGTCAGAGCTGTTGGTTTGTTTTTTTTCTTTCCTCTCTCATTTATCATATCACAACCCCTCAGATTTATCTGGTGACCCTCTGAAGGGGCCCGACCTCTAATTTGGGAGCTGACATTGCTGGTACTCTGCTATATCTGGATAATTTGTCACCCTCCATCTGCTCTCGCTCTGCTCGCTCGCTCGCTCACTCGCTCGCTGTATGTTAGGAAGCAGAGTAACGCTGCAGCTCTTGTTGTAATAATGTGTTACACATTTTTGTGTATTTGTTTTACTGAACAAGAAACACTGACTACATGTCAGAAGAACATGAAAACATTAACATATTTTTACAACCATTTCTTCATTAATTCAACTATAAAATATATGCTGTTGTCAACAAGTTTAGTTTTTTGGATTCCTGGTATTCAGTCACAGCAGGAGACATTTTACTGTTACCACTGACACTTAAAGCACATTTAATTGTCAGTACTTTTTAGCTGCAGGACTTTACATTGTGGTTTTGGTACTTTTACCGAACTAACAGATCTGTCCCTCACTCAGTGTTAATAACCATGTCCCCTCTGTGTGTCTCAGTGGGCAGGAGACAGTTTGTGAGCTTCGACAGCGCTCAGGTGGCCAGCAGCGTGCTCGGCTGCGAGGGAGACGAGCTGCACACGGCCGTGTTCAAACATCACCTGCGACAGCTGCTGCAGAGAGCCACCGGGGGCAGCAGAGAGAGGAACACTGCTGCAGAGTCAGAGGAGGGTGAGACACACACAGAAAAAAGGCTTTGCTATCGGGAGCCAGAAGCAGGAACAAACACGGTAGGCCCAAGGTTGAGGGAGGCTGTAGATACTATAGGTGACCTCTGAAGTTACAAATTAAATTAGGATTGTAACTGAGGATGCAGTCATACGTTTTTTAACAAGACTTCAGGTCCACAGCTGCGCTCGCTGCCCTTCCAGGCTGTAATGTTCATCACACAGCCGGATGAAAATTTGTTTACCATCTGTGGGGCTGAAATCAGAACTGAAAAAGTTCCCTCAGACACAAGAAAGAAAATCTCAGAAACTGTCTGAATAATTTGAATTTTTAAGATTTTATTTATTGAGCTAGTTGTTCAAGTTTCAAGTTTGTCAAGGAAATTTGTCTGAAAATCAACAAACCTCTTTTTTCTCTGTAACTACAGTATTACCAGATTACATAGCAGAGTTACTATTAAATGTTTATGTGCTAAATCCAAGATATCCCAGTGTTTGCAGGAATATGATGAAAGAATGAATTTAGGATTTGATGTGATTCTAAAACATTCACGCTGCACTGCAGCCATTACATAGATTAAAAACACAGAGGGTGAAAACACAGTAAAGCCAGGAGGCTTATTTCCTCTGTGGTCCTCGAGAATAACACTTAACACACAACAACATGAACAAAAACAACAACAAGACAGCAAGTGAAGACTGTACACTCATCATATAGCAGACAGCATGTTAGAAATGTCAACATGCATCAGTTTTTGGTCATTAAAAGATAAAATTTAAGTTGCATATTCTACATTGTGCTTTGCAACCGTTTCTCTAAGGCCACTTTAAACTTGATCTGTGACGTACTCAGTTTCAGATTTGTATGTTTTTGCTCAGGCACAGTGTGACATCTGTCAAGATATTTCTTGTAAAATAGCTGTTATTTTCAAAAGCGAGAAATAATCAGAAAATTCTAAACAACTTTATTGATTAAATAAATTAGTCTAAATGTACTGGGAACAATTTAAAAATTTTAACCATAGAATGCAAACTGAAACAAAAACCTGAATGCTAACATGCTGATGTGGTGCAGCAGATGAAAAACCAGTGGATGACAGAGTCATTAGGATTCACCTGCCATGAACACCTGTAATAGATTCATTAAGGAGACACACAGACTGAAGAAACCATGTGATGTTTTCCTTCGTGTGTGTGTTTGTGGTGTGTGTGCAGGTCCCAGGCTCACAGCTGTTCAGTGTGTCGATGGGATGGCAGCTGGACTCTATGAAGAACTCTTCACCGCCATCGTCTCACTTATCAACAGGTACGGATGTGTCTCACACCGTGTCCTCGGTGTCCACAGCGAGCGTCCTCGGGCTGTTTTCACAGAAACACACTAACACGTCTGAGCAACGGGAACACGACTGGATCTCTTCTTCTTTACCTCTGATTCCAGCCTGCAAACGACAAAACTGTCAACTTTTAGTCAGCAGGAGGGACAGATGGTCTGTTTGAACATCTGCTCTGTCTCAACTCTCGATTTAGTCGCGGTTATTTACAAGTTTTTCTGTTTTTATTGTCAGATAATGAACGAATGAGCATAAAACAGAGATTTGATCACAGCTCGTAAAAGTTACTTTCCAACCAGGGAAACAGTAGCTCTTGTGTCGCTGAGCTGAGACGCTGAGAAATCTTTTTTTTTATGGAGATTGTTTGAATTTTGCATCAGTTGTTGCAACATCACAACTTCCCGGAGGGACTGATTTATGAACTGGTAGGTTCTGAGCTGGTGCAGCGTTATTAAAAAAAGTTTACACTGTAACTCCGAGCTGTGTGTTCTGCGTGCAGGGCTCTGAGCAGTCAGCAGCTGACGTTGGCCTCGGTGATGGTGGTGGACACGCCGGGCCTGAGGAGCCCGAGACACTCCGCGGAGGAGCGAGGAGGCAGCTGGTCCGAGCTCTGCCACAACTACCTGCAGGAGAGGCTGCTGGAGCACTACCACACACACACCTTCACACACACGCTGGACAGATACGCACAGGTAACACCGAGGCTGCACGTCCACATTTACGACTTTGTTTTGTCGCATGATCTCATGTTCTCCTGCTCTGCAGACGCTGACAGAAACTGCATGCTAATGCACAACAAAATAATGTCTTCTCAAGTCAGTTTGTGACAGGCGGAGAACATCTTTGTGCTGAAACATGCATTTTTCTCAGAGGCACACAATAAATCACACTTTTTGTACTAATTTAGCCTGCTGCTCCAGTGAGAGGCTCTCATATTTCAACAGCTTTTTCTTCTTCTCACACTGTGTCAGGGTGATTATCAGGACACTTAAGCAAAAACCGCTTTTCTCCAACTTTCTGGTGCTCACGAGAAACTGAACAGTATCTGTTACACAACTGTTAACTCTGTGTTAAAGTTTGATGGGTTCGCCTCTTTATTCTGCAGCCGTACAACAGAATAAACCTTCAGAGACGATATTCAAAGTGGCCTTGGGAAAAAAAAGCTGATTTTCTCAGTAATTCATACTTTGAAGAGAGTCTGGAACATGTAGGTTTGTGTCGTCTCGACTGGTGTCTTTCTGCTGTTTATTGGAGGATCTCAGTGCAAATGAATCATTGAATCTTGCTGTGATTTAATCCTTGATGATTACTGCCACAGCTGTGCCAAATTATTGCATTTTTATAATCATCAAATAGATTAAATCAATCTGATTCACCCCAGAAAGTTGCAGGAGGTAGTTTATGAAATGAAAAAAACTCTTTTATTCTTTTATTTTCTGATATTTGTTTAGTTTCTGTGTTTCCTCTCTTCAGTTTTAGATAAATAATCATGGATATTTTGAGTAAATGGCTCCACTTGTGTGTTGCAGGAGAAGATCCCCGTGAAGTTGGAGAATCCAGAGAACAGCCCGGCTGAGGTGGTGTCAGCCATCGACCAGCCGCCTCCACAGGTACACGACTCACAATATTTACACTGAAGCACGTAGGACACATCAGAACACTGTGTTCGTTTTATACATGAAGGCCAGCGTACTCGTCATCGCTCAGCTTGTGAAAAACAGTCGTGTGATGTCTTCCGTGGCTCTGGAGGACGGATCCATCAGCCGAATATGTTTTGTTTGTTTGTTCAAGGACCTCTCATGGTTGTGGTGATTCACAAACGTTTGAAAACATTTTATCGACTGCTCTGTTTTATACTGACTGCTGACTCTTCACTCCTCCTCACTGTCCAGTAAAGGCTGCATGACGAGGCTTACCTCGTCTGTCGCGGGACACGTTTTGGCTTCTGTCGTTGATCAGAAACTGACAGTCGTAGAAAAGTTTTGTCTCATCTTAAACTGCAGATTAATTCCATACCCGATATGTTACGATCCACTAAAGTTAGGCATGATGTGTGTCAGTGTGGACGCCATATTGGTGAGGTCAAGATCTGTTGTTAAACACAATATGTATTAAAAGACGATGCGTGAAAGATGCAGATAAAATTAACTGTAACTCATTTAATTCTGAACCGATTTTCATAAAATTTGTTTTGTTATAAACATGAGAAATCTGATATGATAGTGGCTGTTTTAAATTATTAAATTCAGTTGAGGGTGATCTAATCAATCTTTAACAAATCATTAATCCTCTGAACAGCCACAACTTCCACTGGGACATGCAGGTGCTGATCAATGAACCAAACGTAACATAAAGTGTAAATAAAGTTTTTGTCAGTTTTTCCTGTGTCACTTATATTATTGAAAGCAATTAGTTTCTTGTTTCTTTCAAAACTGAGCTCAACTTTTTTTTAAGTGAGCTGCAACAATCCAGATAAGAGACGAGAGGAGTTTATAAAAACGTTGATACACTCGAGTCATCTTCAATTATTAGAGCTAATAAGCTTTACCAGCAGCAGCGAGTGGTGCAGAAAGACACTTATGTTTTTTTGCCTTTTTTGCCTCTTAGGCAACATCCAACATTATTTATCTCTCTATATATATGCATTTACATTATATAGATATATGGTGCTTTACCCTGCTGTTTCCCTTTTGAAAGATAAATGTGAAAAAGTTTCTTTCTCTCTTCTTTTCACTCCATCCACCAAATTCTGAATGCTTTAGCACAATTTATGCTTGAAAAACAGCAGAAGCTCATTTTGCTCTTGTGTGGTGTTTATATATTGTGTGTGTGCATGCATGTGTGTGTGGGTGCGTGCACGTGTGTGTGTGCGTGTGTGTGTGTCTCAGGTCCGGGCGGCAGATGGAGACCCCAGAGGTCTTTTATGGGTTCTGGATGAGGAGATGGTGACACCAGGCTCCAGTGAGAACAGCGCCCTGGAGAGACTCTGCCAGTATTACAGCAACACTGGTAAAAACATTCAGCTGCACACACACACACACACACACACACACACACACACACACAGGCTCAGAGTTCCTCTCGGTGTGTCTTTAAAGTGTCCTGTATGTTAATTTAGTGTTGGATATTCCCTGCAGTGCGTCAGTGCGAGCAGCCGCTGCAGTGTGAGGTGAACCACCTGATGGGCTGTGACCCGGTCCGCTACGACCTGACTGGCTGGTTCGGTCTGATCCAGAACAACCCGTCTTCTCAAAACGCCATCTGTCTGCTGCAGAACTCCACCATGTGAGTGTGTCTGAAGGCCCAGGAGGCTGAACGCTGATTCACATGGACGTCGTGTTTAAGTGAATATTGATTACAAAGTCTGACTCTGTGCTGAATTAGCTGTTAGCAGTGTTACCGTGGATGTACAGACAACAATCAATAAACTACTTTGATACCGAAGAAAACCTGAAAACATGATGATTCTCAGCCATGTTCTGCAGTCATACGGAGCAGTTATTTCTAAGCAGCGGTTAAATTTCTGGACATTTATTTGCACTGAACGCTGGCGATAACTAAATCCTGTTGGGGTATTATTGTAGCAATATTATTTGTAAATGTATGTGGAGAGTTGTGAAACTGTATCCGAGTCTGTATCTGTATGCAGGATATGTGAATGTGTAAATATGCAAATATGTGTTCAGATTTGCACATCACATCATAATTCTCAGTGCACATTTACACATCTCATCTCGGTGCACATGCACATACATCTCTGGCTCACGTACGAAAAATCGGTGCACATTTACAAAGTATGGACGCGTGCATATTTGGGTGTGCATTTCTAAAACTTGGTGCACATTTATAAGTCACAACACAAATGTTAGTACTCACAAATCAGAGTACATTCATACAGCTTGAGATATAGTTTCACAACTCTGCACACATTTGCATATTCTATTGATAAATTATGCCCCTATTGATCAATAGTATGACAGGGCATTTAATTATTCATGCACAGTACTGAATAATTAATTATGTGAATGCAGTTTGGTAATCTGATTACTCTGTGGATTTGTCAAGTTTCCTGTTGTTGAAAACGTGTCTGTTGTCACATATGATGGTCAGTTTCTCTCTCTGTCTTCCTCAGAGGGGTGGTGAAGGCCATGTTTACCCCCAGAATCTCTCTGCCCCCTCTGTGTCGAGGTCTGGGGGGTCTGGAGGGCGGCAGCCAGCGTTCTCTGCAGAGGAACGGAACCATCAGGAAAACATTCAGCGGAGGGATGGCGGCCATTCGCAGACACTCCCAGTGTATCGCAGTCAAACTTCAGGCAGTAAGTGTACCCGTGCAGTCTCTCCATAGACTGGCCTATATTTTTAAAACATCACAGGATAGATTCAGTGTCTATGTCACTGTCGCCGCCCTGCAGGACTCTCTGGTCAACCTAATCCGTCGAGCCCAGCCGGTGTTCCTGCAGTGCGTCAGTACAAAGACCGACGGTGGAAGTTTTGACGTCCCGGCACTCAGAGTCCAGCTTCACTCCACACAGATCCTGTCGGCCCTGCAGTTCCACCGCACAGGTCAGCACGTTCACCATGGTAACCAGGGCTGGAATGTAACTAAGTACATTTACTCAATTACAAAGTATAAAATTAGAGACTCTTGTTCTTTACTTGAGGCTTTTCTCTTTGTGCCACTTTCTCCTCTGATAGTCTGATGACTTTAGTTACTAATTAGTTTACAAATGAATTATCTGCACCAAACTGTCACTTATTAGCAAGTTAATCTACATCAAGTGTTAGTTGGTAGTTGGACAGTTAAAAAGCTAGTTAGATAGCTAGTGTTTAGCTATATTGTGTATCAATTGTTAGCTAGCTAGTTAGCTGGTGTTTTGCGATCATTTAGCTAACGTAAGATATGACTAAATAATGATTAAATAATGATTATTTTCATTATTGATTCATCTGTGGATCATTTTCATGATTAATCAATCAGTTTTGTAGTCCATAAAATATCCAAAAATTGTGAAAAATGTTTCCCAAAGGCCAAGATGACGTCCTCAAATGTCTTATTTTGACCACAACCCAGTAAAGAGTAAAGAAAACCAGAAAATTTAACTAACTGAAATAAAAGAAATTTGACTTTTGTTTTCTTAAAAAATGATTAATCAAATAGCAAAATAGTTGACGATTGATTTAATAGTTGATAAAAAACGGATTAACTGTTGCAGTTGTGACTATATGTTGCTTTTACAAGTTCCCCATTTTTAACTATCTTCAAAACGTGTTTTTCTTTTCAACATAGACGAGCTGAGCACAAAGCATGTCTAAGTACAGGAAACAGGAAAAGAGAAAGTTTGACTGAGGTTCCTCTGGGCATCAAGCTTTCTCAGCTGTTATTGGAGGACAGAGCAAAAAGGGGCGGGACATAGAACGAGTCAATTGTTGTTTTACAAAACATATCACCACATAATCAAAGAAATATAAAAGAATGGCATCAGATAAAATAGAATAAACATAATTATCTGGGTCACTTTCCTCTGTGTTGTTTTTAAAATCAAACCTCATTAATTCTACCTGAACCAGATCACCTTCACAGTTTGTGTTTAACAAGCCAAAGGTGTGTGTGTGTGTGTGTGTGTGTGTGTGTGTGTGTTGTTTTGTGTATTCCCTGTGGTGTTGCTCCTCATTACCTCCTGTCTTCTCTGTGCTGTCTGTATGTCTCTTAATTAGTTTAAACGTTTAATCTGCTTCAGATTCTGCAGAGATCAATAAAGTGTCATCTCACAAAGCAACATGACAAATTTTACAATTACAACTGAAATATGAGTCTAAATTCTTCCTCTCTGTCTCTCGCAGGTTATCCGGAGCACATGACTTTGAGTGACTTCAGGTGTCATTTCCAGGCGTTGTCTCCTCCGATCATGAAACGTTACGCTTCGATGTTTGTCAGCCATGATGAGAGAAAGGTCAGCAGCTCTCTGTCGCACAAACACTTTGTCTCTGATCTTCTTCTCTGAATAAATGAGTCGATTTCCCCTCCGTGTGTCTCAGGCGGTGGAGGAGCTGCTGGTCGAGTTGGATCTGGATAAAAAGAGCATCGTCTTGGGCGCCAGCAGGGTGAGAACGTGTTTGATCCCCTTTTAATCAAACAAGCAGAACGTGAATCCAGCTGATGTGATGTGACTCATGGATCCTCTTCTTCTTCCTGCCTGCTGCGTCTCAGGTGTTCATGAAGCGAGGAGTGCTGCGCTACCTGGAGCAGCAGAGGGACCAGCAGGTCACCGGCTGGTTGGTCCATCTACAGGCCGCCTGCCTGGGACACCTGGCCCGTCAGAAATACAGAAAACTCAAGGTTAGTGTCTGTCTGTAATGATGACTGACAGACAAGCTCAAAATATGAATTATGTTGGAAAAAAGTACCTGAGAACATGACAGATAACGCTCACTGCACAAATTCATCACAGGAGTAAGGTGAAGAGTTTAACTGCAGTTTTAACTCACAGATTTTATGTGTGTGTGTGTGTGTGTGTGTGTGTGTGTGTGTGTGTGTCTCCAGGTGCAGCAGATGGCGGTCAGCTGTCTGCAGAGGAACCTGCGGGCTCTGAGGGTCGTGGCCAAGTGGAGCTGGTGGAAACTTTTCTGCAGAGTGCGTCCTCTGCTCGACGTCAACATGGACAACGAAAGGCTCCGAGCTAAAGAGGTTCACACACACACACACACACATCAGGGACTTCACACACACATTTTTTATTTTTTTGCTCACATGTAATTTTAACATGGTATTATAGTGTAACAGTTAGTTGCTGCAGACGTAGAGTGACCTCGTTTAGTTAGAAAAGTTATTCAGTCAGGTAAAGACATATTTTCATGTTTTTAGGGAATGTTCTCGTGCAGCCTGGCCTGGCATAGTCAGACTAATTTCCAAATGTGAGTTAGTGTGGAATCTCTCTGTTCATGTGTGATTTCCAAGGGGCAAAATGCCTCTGGACACAACTGGATAGACCTCTAACCAATCAGAGCAACAAGACATGTGATGTAGAAGGGCTCGGTCTGTTTCTAAGCAGGGCACCAAATGGCTAC
This sequence comes from Lutjanus campechanus, assembly GCA_027495735.1. Taxonomy (NCBI): domain Eukaryota; kingdom Metazoa; phylum Chordata; class Actinopteri; order Lutjaniformes; family Lutjanidae; genus Lutjanus; species Lutjanus campechanus. The sequence continues at coordinate 23,932 of JAJHUR010131146.1, read as the reverse complement.
AACATTTCTCGTATTACAGCTAAATGGTAACACAAGAATATTTTTCTGCAAACATTCGATGCGAGTCTTGAGTTCGTGGCGTGTTTTTGATGTTGTGTTCTAGAGTTTTAGGAACTCTGAAACACTTTTCTTCTTGGTCGTGTCTAGAAGGGAACCCAAGATTTCCAAAACTCTGACTAGATTTGTACGTCTTCACTCTGCACCTTGTACAAACAAATTAAATTTTATAATGTCAAAGTGCTCTGGTTGAAATCTGATTAGGTTTACGGACAAGAAAACACTTGATTAGGGTTAAAGAAAGATCATGGATTGGATTAAATTGGTCAGTCTCACAAGATCTTTCGTGGGTCTGGGATCCCCTGTTGCTTTTGGGTACGCCGTCACGTATCGCTGGAAGCCGAGTCCAAATGTGTCACAGCAAGAGTATGATACTGATATTTCTAACTTCAATACAATACCTTGGAAAATATTCAGATTTTTATTAAAAGATAGATTAAAAAAAAGGCTGTACTATCACAACGAGAAACCTAACCCTGTTAAAAACATAAACTTTTTTCTCGTTACTTTAAAAATCACTAAATTATCTGTTTATCTAATCTTAGAAGTAAAGTTAACAGTTTCAGCTCGCTGTTGGAGAGAAGAGAGAGTGAGACAGCACAGATGCTACAAGTGTATCAATACTACTGAAAAAATTAGTATTGAAACCATTGCATATATTCAGAATTGATCTGAATTGATCACCTGAGGAGCACCTGAATGCAAAATAAGTCGCGATGAGTTCAGTCAGGTTTAACCTCTGTGAGCAACAGGTGGTCATCGCCGTAAAAAGACGAGATGGTGGAAATGATGCTAACAGACGGAAGACGGTTCAGCGTGCGTGTGTTTCTCTTTTTGTTCTGGTTAGGATGAGATATCGGCTCTGAGACGACGTCTGGAGAAATCAGAGAAGGAGAGGAACGAGCTGAGACAGACCGCAGACAGCCTGGAGACCAAGGTTTGTACTGCAACACACACACACTCACATATACGCACACACACTGCTCACATTGTTGTGTGTGTGTGTGTGTAGGTTACAGCTGTGACTTCGGAGCTAAGCGATGAGCGTTTCCGTGGCGATGCAGTGGGTCAGGCTCTGGATGTGGAGAGGGCAGAGAGACTCCGACTCAGCAGGGAGAACAAAGACCTGCAGGTAGACGACTTATTGAGAAAGTAATCGATTACTCTGAGGAGCAGGGGGAGGACTTCTAAAGTGACAACACGTCTCTTTGTGATCTGTTCTGCTTCTTTCTTAACACTTTTCAGTGACACATAGCTGAGATTATTGCCTCCTCTTCATGGTCTAAACATCTTTTTCTCTTTCGTCAGGCTCGTCTAGACCAGTGTAAAGTCGCCATGGAAACCCTGGAGAAGCAGCTGGAGGAGGAGAAACAGAAAGTCCAGAGCAGTGAGAGTCAGAGAGGAGCAGGGACAGGTAAAGACCACAGGGGCGACGTGGCAGACAGTCGTCTGTTCAGAGATGAAAAAGACAAAAAAAACAAAATCCCTCATGTGTCTGTTGTTGTGTTACTGGAGGCCACTGTACCGCTGCTGTTGCCAGGGGTTACTGTAGATGGAGAGATTGTGGAGTGGCTCAGCTAGGGTGAAAAAAAAAAAGAAATCCTGATTTGAGAAATATGACCAACACAAGAACATTTTCAGATTGTTACCTTTGACATTCTTATCCTTTTTTTCTCAAGAGGTTTGCTTTGAGTTTTCTACGTCAGATTCACCAAATTCTCTCAACTGCACAAATTAAAGGTTTATCTTTACCAACTGTGGATAAATGTCTGTGGAACAAGATCATTTTTGCAGTTTCTGGAATTCCTACAGAGCCCAGGAGGGGCTGCAGAGAGGAAAACAAATATTGAGGCCACATTTGACTTCATTAAAGAGAAAATTCTGCTCTTTTTATGTGGCTGTCCAGTCAATTAAAGCAACAAATTCCTCTGTGCTGCTATATTAACCTCAAGCAAAAATGATTTCACCTTCATATAGAGCTGCACACCAGTGCCAACATGTACCAGGATGCATTGCAGAACAGCTTCTGACGCCCATGTTGCCGTGTTATCACAACCCTGGCTTATAGCTGTAACTTTGTTGGACAAAACATAGCGTTGGGCGACAATAATACCGACCTGCAGGAGCTTCATGGCCCAGCAGTGGGCTGCGGCCCTCACTTTGTGACTCACTGGTCTACGGGTTTGCATTAACCTCAGGCGTATAATTTAATATTTGCATTGTTTTAAATTAGCCCTAACATTCCTTCAGTGCAGAAGGTTGGTATAAACTATGATTGCTTGCTGCAAGTCGTCAGAAACAGATGAAGAACGGTGAAGAATTTATGTCAGGTTGATTTTATAGGTTAGTCCTGCTCAGCTGGCTTTGACTTCATAACAACAATTAATTGATTAATTGGTGGTTAATGTTACCAATGATCGATCGATGTTCGCACCAACCGAACATGATTACATCTGACAACAAAAACAGGTGAGTTCTGATAAGAACTGGACGATCTTTGGCCTCTCTGGCGCCTGATTGGTGACACCTCTGAAAGACGGAGACAGAGGAGTGTCAGCAGAGTTTTAAGTCTTCAGGTCCATCTCTCAAACAAAGTCACATCTGTCTCTCCGCGCAGACAGCGAGCTGGCCATGCAGCTGGAGTGCTGCCAGACGGAGGTCGAATTTGTCCGCAGACGACTGAAGCAGACGGAGGAAAAACTGGAGACGGAGCGACAGACCCGACAACAGCTCGATACCAAGGTGAGGCAGGTCACGGTGACGTGCGCCGCGGCGCTGATGGCAGATTAAATGTCTCAAGGTAATAACACTGCGTATGTGTGTGTGTGTGTGTGTGTATAGGTGGCGTCTCTGCAGGCCCAGCTGGAGCAGTCCAGGCGGAGCGTGACAGAACTGAAACGTCACTGTCGCCGCGTGACCTCTGACCTCCAGGACGCCCGAGTTCTCACTGACAGCCTGCAGAGCCGCATGCACGAGCTGGACCGCAAACAGAGGAGGTGTGTGTCCACGTGTTCCACCTGTCAGACCGTCTTAGAGTCATAATATCCTGTCGCTGTATCGTCTTATTCTTTCTATCACTTCTCTCACCGTCTGTGTTTGGACGGTGTGAATTTAATGACCTCAACTTTCACTGAGTTGGGCTCAAAACTCAAAAATCTCCTGCAGTATGATGCCTTGAAATTTTGAGTTTTCTCAGCTTTTTCATCTTTACAGTGGACCTACAGCAATGGCAAAGTAAACATGATTAATTTCCATTTAATTTATTTGGCAAATGTAGCCTATAAACTAAAATTTTAAAAAAGCTTTAATATTTTATCAACTAAAATCTGCGTCATAGCCTACGTCTGTGGCTTGGTGCCTTTTCCTCTAAATTTTTGCAGTGACTCGTCTTCTTGAGTCTCCATAAGGCAGCTTATATGTAAGTCTTCAGTAAAAAAAAAGAGAATTAAATTGTTTTTCTTCTTTTTTTTTGGTCAAAAATGTCTCTTTTGATCATAAAGGTTTGCAGACCCCTGAGCAAGATGTTTTGAAGAATAAGCATTAACTGCACCAGGGCCAATACTAATTGCCTCAGCCTCTTCAATATTTAGCTGCAGTGAATTCTGGGCGATCCAGCATCGTGACTTTCATTTCGCTGCTCTGTTTTGCTGTTTTTTTCACGCCTCAGACAGCCTGAATCCACCACTGTGGACATAACATGAAATCAAACTGCTCAGAAGTTCAAACTTAAGTTCTTCGAGGTTAATAAGAAGCTTTTGAACGTTTTCCGTCAGAACTTAACAATTTATGTTGTTGTTTCGCTTTACTGCCAGTGAAAGAAACCACCAACATTAATGAGTTAATTTAAAAGGCTGCCTCTGTAATTACTTGAACATTTAAAAAATAAAGGTTTTGGAGGAAAGAAGCAGGAGTTCAAATCATACTTCAGTTTGAAGGTCGACCATGGTGATAAATTACGGTTAAGGACTTTCTTTAATACTCACAGCTGGGAAACTTTTAAATGATGTTTTCTGAGATACTGGATGTATTTCTGATCACGTTTTAAGGTTTTATTTACTGTAATATGGATTGTTGCTACAATTTACAGGTTTTGTTTCATATATATTGTCTGTTTCTTGGTCCCATCTTCAGGTGGATCACATATTTATTATTTAATTTATCGTATCAGAATGGCACATTTCAGAATAATGTTTCCCATTTTATTGTATTATATTTAATCACTGCATAAATTATTCATCACTTTAATGTTAAAGTTGGACCTGAAAGTTTTATTTGAAAATAAGACATCATATCATATTTTTGTTGATTATATTTTGAATTATTAATCTGATTTCTGTAAAGTAACTCAAGTTAATAAATAATTGTGGTGGAATAAAGAAGTCTAAGATGTAATGAAGTACAGGTAGAAATTAAAAGTAAAGTTACTCAAACTTGTGCCTTCGCGGCACTTGAGTAAATGTACTCAGTTACTTTCCACTCCTGATTCACCCGCAGCTCCAACATTAAAGTTATAAAGTGTCTGAGAGTCTTTATGTCTCCTCTTGTCCAGCTGAATAACAGCAGTCGTGTCGTATATTTGACCTGAATCACCTTCCCTGCTGATTCTGTGTGTTTTTGTGTTTGTGCAGGTTTGACAGCGAGTTGACTCAGGCTCTGGAGGAAGCCGACAACGAGCGAGAGCAGAAGGACAAAATCCTTCAGGAAAGCACGGCTCTGGGGGCCGAGATATACACGCTGCGCCGGAACCTCCAGGTGTGTTTCTGTTTATCTGTTTATACAAAACCATGACGAAGAACCCGGGGAACAGCTGGGAACAAATAATGACTCAGCTGCTGTTGTCGGACCAGGTCCCTCTCTCTCGAAAATGATACTCTGTGTCTCAGTGAGATTACCAGTCTAAATAAAGGTTAAAGGGATAATCTGCAACATTTTCCTAAACTTTCCTAGACTCATATAAACATAATCCCTCTCAGTTATCACTTTTGACCTGTTAGAAGTGTGTGGTGGTGTCTGTATCTGCAGAGAGACGACCCTAGAGGTAAACTCAGAGTTAACCCCGGTATCCTGAAAGAAAAAGCCCAAGTCTGAACAATGAGCTAGTTGACCTTCTCACTGCTGCCAAACTCCATTAACATTTTACTCAGTTTAACAATTATAAACCTCTACTTTTTCTAAAAGATTATTAATGATTTCTAACAACTCATAAAGAGACACTAACTAATTCGGCAAACATTCTGCATTAATTTGAACTCTAATTAATGTTAAATGGACATAAAAAACGGTTATTCTGGTCCTGAATGGAAATTTCAAAGAAGAACACTGTGGCTGTAACATTTTTGATCTCTGATGGCACATCGTGATCATCTTATGATTTATTACAATAAATACATTTGGCTGCTTTTGGTAATTAATGTATTTAGTTTAAGTTTCCATGCACGCTATAGTGTCACCACAGTCACCCTGCTGTGCCTCGTGTGTAAACGCGTACAGTGTCTCTCTTAACTGGGAGAAGCTTCATCCTATTTTACTCACCTGCAGCCCATCCGCCACTGATGTTCATTTTTTTGACTCTGCCTGCCCGATTAACCCTCGTGTCTGCATCAGTACAAGTGGGCCCGTCTTTCAGTGTCCACGTTCGCTTCTCCAGCTCGCAGAATCTGTCATTTAAAGAGCAGTGCGCCAGTGGCACGCACACCTGACTTTTTAAGGGAATGGGAGATTAAACTCTGATCGGTTTAATTCATGTTACGCCCAAAACAACAAGACTAAATACAACCTCTTTGTACCTTAAATGCACTTTAGACCATGCACTATAGATCATCTTAACAGAGCCCAGGAACCTCACACTGCTCGGTTCTTCAATGCGTTACTGTTAATAACATATTGACATAATGAAGCAGTGTGTTTGAATGTGATCTGTCCCGTCGTTTCTCGTTGGAGGAAACAAAAACGTCAGCAAACACAAGAGCAGCACTGATGATGAATTAGTGCTCTTTAAGGTAAAATATCGATGACCATCGTTCATCAAGTTAACCTGGAAAAGAACATTTAATCTCTTGTGGAAATTACACTTGTCACGTTATGATTCATGAGACGCCGTCATGCTGGTTAAATGACGCAGATTGCGTCGTGGATTGATGAGTCAGAGACGAGTGGAGTCAACAGAACATCTGACATGTGACAGATCGGATGGAAAATGTTGTGCAAAGGTTTATGTCGTGTCGGTGAAACGTGCCTCAGTCATCTGTGTCTTTGTGCTGCTGTGTTGGTTCTCCTGGAAAGAAGAAGATAAATAAATAAATAATTTCATTAGTTTTATGTGTCAGCATGTATGACCTGTTATTTTCTGATATTTCAGAGTAAATAAGTCAAAAATCAAAAAGTTATATCCCACATGAAGCACAACATAACAGCAGGAGATCTGACCTTTCACTGGGTTTTTCTGCAGAAACTCTCCTTCATGAAACAAAAAGTCAGTCCAGTCATGCAGTCGTGCCGCTCGCCTCCACAACGTTTCATTGTTAAAATTAAAACACGATGGTCATGAGAGTCATTCAGTAATAAAACTAAGTGGATAATTGCAGGAGAGGAACGAAGCCATTACAGTGATCAGAGTAAATCATAAACACAGAGATGGAACGAGCAAAATAAAGCAGGTGCAGGTAAAAACAAAAACATAAAGGAAGATGGAGACAAAGACAATAAAAAGAAAAATGAAAAATTAAATCTCAAAGACATGTGAGGAAGTAGATGTTTTTATATTTTCCCATTGTGAAGGGTCTTTGAGTGTCCTGAAAAGCGCTATACAAGTTTAATGTATTATTATTATTATTATTATTATTATTATTATTATAGAAAACAAAAATATAAAAAGAAAACAGAAAATATCCACATTATATTAAAAAATGAATGAGAATGAACAGAATTATTTACATAAACATTAAGATATTTTTCCCTAAACAATGACTCATAATGATTCATCAGCTGTCGAAACAGTTTAATGTTTGAGAACTATTTTTGGTTCCTGGTAGAACCTTTTCTAAAAGTTCACTTGGAACCATTTCAAAGAGTTCTACCTAAAACGCAACATAAATGGTTATACCAAGAACCCCCTGTGAGAGGTTCTACAGAGAGCCCTTTTATGGTGCAATGGTTCCACCTAGAGCCCTCTCTGGAGGTTCTATCCAGAACCTTTCTGTCTTTCTAAGAGTGCTAATAAGAATCCAACCAGGGGGTTCTACCAAGGATCTTTTTTATATTCCCAAAGGTTTTATCCAGAACACTTTAAGGGGGTTCTACAGAGAACCTTTTTTTTTATATCCCAAGGGTTTTATCTAGAACACACTCAATAGGTTCTACTGAGAACCTTTCTATATTCCCAGGGTTTTAACTAGAACACGTGCAGGGGGTTCTACAGGGAACCTTTTATTTAGAATCAGCCCAGGAGGTTCAAAGAACTCTTTTTTCTAAAAAAAAAAAAAAAAAGGTTCTTAATGGAACCTTTAGTCTTACAAAGAACCCTTGACAAACCCTGCCTTCCAAAAAGGGTTCCTCAGAAGCAGATGGCTCTGGGTAGAACCACAGCCCTTCAGGAAGAACCCTTTTGGAACCCTTATTTCTAAAAGCGTAGCCTGTGAAACATACAAATGTCGAAATAGTTCAGATGTTTATTTGATAGTAGATCAATTAAATTAACGATCGATTAATTGTTATCATCCCTGGTTAGAACAGAATAATTATAATCTTACTACTAATAAATAAATAATGATTCTGTGTCGATGATTTAATGTTTGGTCTCTCTGCTGTTTACCGTTTCTTTGTTTTCGTATCTGTGCTTCTCCGTGTTGAGTTTCTTCTCCCTTGTTGCCGAACCTGCCAAAGTATCCTGGAGCAGGATTAAACTGTTTAACCTGCGCCGGCTCCAGACGCGCCGCAGTAACCAGAGGACAAACACTAAATCTCTGAGCTGGAGGATGAACTAAGTGTTTTCATATCAGTGAGACGTGTGTGTGTGGGTGTTTGTGTGTGTGTGTGCAGGAGAGCCAGTCAGAGGTGGGCCGTCTGCAGAAGCAGAAGGACGAGTTGTGCGCTCAGATCCGTGACCTCAGCCTGCCCGTCGACCTCGCCTCCGACTCCCTGCCCGACCTCAAGAAGCAGCTTCGCCTCCTGGAGAGTCAGGCCGGCGAGAGGGCGCAGGAGATCACCACGCTCACCGCCAAAATACAGCAGCAGCAACAGGTGCTAACGACGCACACAGACACAAATAAACGCCGCGCATCCGTTCGCTGCTTTGTCTCACCGTGTTTCTGCCGTCTGCGCTCTGATAGGTCCACATGCGCTTCGAGATGGAGATGGAGAGGATGAAGCAGATCCACCAGAAGGAGCTGGAGGATAAAGAGGAGGAGTTGGAGGATGTGCACAAGTCCTCTCAGAGACGGGTAACTCAACACATCAAAATCAATTCATGACTGCAAGTAATCGTGGCAACACTCAGAATAACTGAAGGCCAGTGAGCACCAACCACGACTTTACAGTTGATTTCTTAGTCGAAAACTGGTTAATATTCTGTCTAACACCTCTTTTCACCTCATTTTCAACCAGCTAATATGAGGTTAGAACATCAAAGTGTCACAAAACACAAAATTTGTTCAATAATTTTGATAATGTGTTCAGTTTAAGGTTGAAAGAGAGACGATATTGATTCATTTTGAGGGTAAGAGTTTGATCTTTTAAAATATGTTTTCCAGGATAATTGTAGGATAAAAATCAAAACCCCCGCAAAATATAATTTGGTCCCAACTCTCAAGAATGAGTGATTTCTGTGATGACGAAGACGTAGTGGACCCAGATTTTAAACTAAATATGATTCGCTGTTGTAGATGAGAATATGAACTCCACCAACACCAGATGAGCTTCTCTTAAACAGTTTGTGACTGTTTCTGCAGAAATTCTTTGGTTGTGAAAACCAACTGTTGCATCAGCTGTCCTGCATCAGCTGCTCTCAGACGATCGTGCACAGTGAAGAAACTGATGAGGAACATTTACTTCACTTAATATTCAAGTCTTCAGGAAAAATATGGTTGACTTTTTCTGGATCTGCAGGTGAAAGGAGCGACCTGATCTTGGTTAAATGTCTCAGTAGGACTAAGCAGAGCTTTAGTCACCTGACAGCTGACGGTCAGAAGGTACAGCTGTGCTACAGACCTCTTCTTTAACATTAGTAAGACACTCAGACCCTGAATGCCGAATGCTGTTGTCCTGCTGCTCATTCTGTTCTCCTCAGTTTGGACTCTCAAGTTAACCCGCTAAGTTTAAACTCGAGGAGTTTGAACTTGTCAAACTCTCTGTAGAAAAAAAAACCCTCAGAAAACCATGTCAAGTGAGATATTCAGCCTCTACCAACACTGAACTTTGCAGCCTCAGTTGTGTAAGAGAGCAGTCCTGGTTGTGTGTGTGTACAGATGGCTCCATCTAAATGTCCTTCCACTGCTGAAAGAAAGAATCCAATTCTTTTCACTCAATGATCCACTTATTTCTTTTTTTTTTTCATACTTCATAAGGTTATGCAACCAGACAGCAGTTACATCACTTCAGAGCAGTTACATCAATGCACAAGCACGACGATGCTGCAGGTTTTCTGTGCAAACTCATCATAACACAATCAGATCAGTGGTTTGGTTTTCATGAAACCCACTCTGTCATTTCAGTCAGCCAGCTCACGTGGAAAAGGATTACCATGAATATACGTAGAACTGATATTTGGTGTCCGGGCCTTATCCCATTTATGCCCATTGCTCCAAAAATACTCAATTTTCCTGCAGTTTGGTTAGGGGTAGGGTTACCTTAACCACCATATCAACTTGGATGACAGAGGTAGAACCGTCATTATTTTGTTCAGACATTGGAGATGTGTATGCAACAGTAAAATCGCTGGAAATGTAGTTATAAGGCCAGAAAGTTTGCCTATTAAGGGCAAACCCTGCCAATTTAGCACCACGGACAGGGCTGAGCTAACAACTGCACAGAGATTTTTGGAACAGTGAACAAAGTGTTGGACAAATGGGCTTTTTTTTTTTTACATTGTTCTGGCTGTTGTGGGTTTTGAAATAATGGGCTGGTGCAACAGCAGTTGCAGCAGAGTTTTCAGAGATGCAGAACTATCCTAACAGCAAAGAGCAAATGCCGTCATGAGAGAAACAAACCACAACGTGAGAAACAGAGATTATTCTCAAAGATATTGCATCATAAACTTCATTAATAAAACATGATTTCTTTTAAATCTTACTATAAAAGACACATTTAAAGAACCCCTAAGTGACTTGAGGATTTCTGTTACAGTTATATTCCAGAAATTTTCCTCAAATTCTTTAACATGTGGGTCTTTTTGATTGGAGAAAAAAAACAGATGATATAGAGGACACAGCTCAATACCACCGTGATGTCACTAACAGAGATCACACCATGTGTGCATTATGAAAGGTAGTTTCAAAAGATGGTAAGAGGATCACATGTGGAAGGATGATAACAGCGGTTTGGAGGACAGATGATGGGGTCGAAGGGAGGAATGAAGGGGTCGAGGAGAGGGATGAAGAGTTTGAGGGATGAAAGTGTTGGAGAGAGGGATGAAGGAGTTGAGGAGAGGGATGAAGGGGTCAAAGGGAGGAATGAAGGGGTTGAGGAGAGAGATGAAGGGTTCAAGAAGAGGGATGAAAGGGTCGAAGGGAGGGATGGAGAGGTTGAGGAGAGGGATGAAGGGATCAGAAAGAGAGATAAAAGCGTTGAGAGGGATGAAGGGGTCAAGAAGAGGGATGAAGGAGTTGAGAGGGATGAAAGGGTCAAAGGGAGGAATGAAGTGGTCGAGGGAAGGGATGAAGGGGTTGAGGAGAGGGATGAAGGAGTTGAGGAGAGGGATGAAAGGGTCAAAGGGAGGGATGAAGGAGTTGAGGAGAGGGATGTAAGGGTCGAAAGGAGGAATGAAGTGGTCGAGGGAAAGGATGAAGAGTTTGAGGGATGAAAGGGTCCAAGGGAGGGATGAAGGGGTTGAGGAGAGGGATGAAGGGGTTGAGGAGAGGGATGGAGGGGTTGAGGAGAGGGATGGAGGGGTTGAGGAGAGGGATGAAGGAGTTGAGGAGAGGGATGTAAGGGTCGAAGGGAGGAATGAAGGGGTCAAGGGAAGGGATGAAGAGTTTGAGGGATGAAGGGGTTGAGGAGAGGGATGAAGGAGTTGAGGAGAGGGATGAAGGCTGTCAGTTCGTTGTCAAGCTTCAGGGCTAGGAACCTGAGGGGTGAGATTCAAGCTGGGGGCAAGTCTCGATGAGCTTTGGTGTTTTGTCCCCCCCGAGGTTCCTGGGACAGAGTAGGTTGAACCTGGGACCTTCTAGTTGAGGGGCCACTGATCACTGATCTGCATGCTGCCTGCATGCGGCAGGAGAGGGTTAGACGCTCTTATATAGGTGTGGACAAGTGACTGGAGTAGAAAGCTGCAGGTGACTGATAAAGTAGCTCAAAATTGCACTTCATTCCAGTGCTTGAGTAAACATACTTAGTTACTTTCCTCCCCTTAATCTCCTCCATGAAGAATTAAAGTTTCTCCCCTCAGGCAGAAGGTTTAAACCAACAAACTCTGGTTGATTTATTCAGCAGGAGATGGTCGGGGGGCCCCTGTTATTTTGTTGTGTTTATTTTTTGATGCTTCTCCACAGATGATGATGTTTTTATGCTCATCATTATGCGTCCTGCTGCAGGGGAAATTTCCTGTCAAGGACAATAAAAGCTCATTCAGACCGGCCGTTCATCATTTCTGTTTTGTTTTTGTTTTTATATTAATGTGTGTACGTGTAGCTGAGGCAGTTGGAGATGCAGTTGGAGCAGGAGTACGAGGAGAAACAGATGGTGATTCATGAGAAGCACGACTTGGAAGGACTCATAGCAACCCTTTGTGACCAGGTACACAACAAACACACACTCGTATAAAACAAGTCTTATTGCAGAAGCATGCAGACGGCACCACGCACGCTGTTCATCGCTGTGATTTTGTGTGTGTGAGGTTTGCTCCTGCACTGACTGACTGAGCGAGCGTCCAGCCAACTTTCTCACATCGTAGATCATCATTATTATTATTGTGGGTTAATGTTCTCGAGCTGATGATGAATATGTCATTGCTACATTTACAGGCACCACAAAACAAGCATATGCAGCAAGAAGGCGGCAGCTAATTTAGCGCTCTGTCTCTGTCACTGTGAGGTTGTAATTGGACTCCTGATGAGTGTCCGGGACCTGGTCTGAGGCCAAACTGGCACACAGCTCCAGTTCAAGTGTTTAGAGTGAAGAAAGTGATGTAGTTCTCCAGATAAGACATTTAAAGGAATAGTTTGAAGTGGGTATTTATCTATAGTCAGTGTATTACCTACAGTAGATGGTGGTCAGCATGCCCCTAGTTTGGAGAAGCAGCAGGAGTACCAGTGCAGGAAGCGAAACAATGTACTTCTGTGGACAGGGTCAGCAGCAAAATGTATTTTAGAACCTAAAAAAGTTAAAGTATACACTATATTTACCTTTACCTTTCCGTCAGACAGCCTTATCTGACAGGAAATCACTGTTATATAAGCCAAATATCACTCTTTCCAAAGCAACCAGACTCTTTTGACAAAATTAGTCATTTTATTTCACACATAACAGGAGTTGCTGGTCTGCTGCTGCTGTTTATTTGTGTTATTTTGTGACTTCAGTCTTTCATAAAGTTAGTTTGGATTTATTGAAGTCTCACACTCATCTTTCTCTTTTCCTGCCTGATATGCTATGTACTAGGCTGGTCAATGATGAAAGTAATCACATTTTTTGGAGGATGGTTAATAGATGCTGTTTGTGGCCTGTAAAAATGCCATATAATCACATCTCAAGTTAGCTAATGTTAGCAAAAATGCTAGCTAGCTACTCTACATCAAGGATAGTTACATCTAATAGCTGATTATTCAAAACTGAAGGTAACTAGTTAGCTAAACTTCATCTGTCATCAGCTAGCTTGTTACATCTGATAGTTAATGTCACCAAAATACTAACTAATCTACATCAAAGCTAGCTAGCTATATCTGATGGCTAATGTTATCAAAACACTAGCTAGAAAATCTGCATCAATCATTAGCTAGATAGCTACATCTGTACTATGTAATGTTAGCAAAACCCTAGGTAGCTAACTAGCTTGCGAATCCACGTCAAAGCTAGCTACATCTGAGCAGTAATGTTAGAAAAACGCTAGCTAATCTAAATCAACGCTAACTACATCTGACAGCTAATGCTATCAAAATAGTAGCTAGCTAATCTACATCAAAGCTGACTACATCTGATCTAATGTTATCAAAACGCTAGTTAACAAGGTGATAATCTACATCAATTGTTATCTAGCTAGTTAGCTAGCATTTTGCTAACATTGGCTAACTTTTAGAAGTTCCCAACAACATCTTTTACTCATCTTTAAAAAATTGGTTTTGGTTATTTTCAACATAGATGAGCCTAGCATGTAGCATATCAAAGTACAGGAGGGTAAAGAGGTGATAATAATATTCTAAATATAACATACACTTAAACTGATATTGATTTTTTTAGGTGTTTTATAGTACATTTTGCTGCAGAACCTGTCCACAGCAGTGCACTACTTAGCACACTTCAAATAATCTGAATTGTCCCTTGTAAAATATTTAGGCGAGGGTTAATGTGAGGTGTCTCGTCTTGCAGGTGGGCCACAGAGACTTCGACGTGGAGAAGAAGCTGAGAAGAGACCTGAAGAGGACTCACGCCTTGCTGGCCGACGCCCAGCTGCTTCTCTCCACCGTCGACAACCCGGGACAGAACCTGCCCAACGGCAGCAGGGAGCAGATCGAGCGTCTGCACTGTCAGGTACGCTCACCTGCACATCCGCTCTCTGCGCCGTGACCTTCTGCTCAGTTCGAGTTACATTCACATTCTCTGTCTGTGTCGCCAATTAGCTGGAGGAGAGCGAGGCCAGGCGGGTGGAGGCTGAGAGCATCCAGACGACTCTCTCCCAGGAGCTGGAGAACACTCAGATCGAACTGGAGAACATCTGCAAACTGAAGAGTGTGGTGAGTGTGGGTGTGACTGGTGACTGATTAAAGCAAAAAAAAGCTGAATAAATGAGCAGAAAAACAAATGCTGATGTGTACAGGCCACCAGAGCTCCCCGAGTGATGAGATGAAAATGACAGGAGGGACATTTTAGAGTTGATTTATTTATTTAATTACACCATTTTACAGTAACGCAGCCTTTAAGGCCGGGGAAAGACCTTGGACGGAGACCATAATGAAGAATCCAAAGAGAACTATTCGTCTCACATGTTTTTGTGTGATAAAGACATGTAGGCAGTGTGGGAGCGGAACAAGAATGATCTTATATTCAGTATAAAGGTGAACCAGTGTAAGAGCTCATGGGTGGTCAGAACTTACATCGGTGACTCAGAGCTTTACAGTTTGTGTTGAGCCTCAGGGACACATGACAAACTCTATCAACCATATGAAGACTCGTAGCAGAGGTATTGATCTAAATCTAATCTAATCTAAATGCATCTAAAGTATTCCTTAATTACAAGTAATTAAAAAAGTACTGGTGTGAAAAATACTTAAGTAAAAGTGCAAAGTATTCATCTTAAAAACTACTAAGAGTATTTGGTACTTTTTGACCGTTGATGTTTAGAAACTGTGCATTTTCCTTAATCGATGGTTGAAAAATCCATTAACCATTAATCTTATAGATTATAAGATGCAAAACACACGTGTTTAACTTTTTTCTCATTTTCTGTTTGCTCTGTTTTCTCATTTTAAGCTTTAGTTTCCTTATTGAACAAATGGCTCCACCAGAAAAAAAAAATTATATATAATATCCATGACTACATTTGTAATTGGTTAAATTCTCAATGGGGATTAATCGATTTATGATTAATCATTACTCCAAACGTGCTGCTGCAGGGTTTAGTTTTTCTTCCATGTGTCCTGCTTTTCACTGGTCCGTCTGTGATCAGATCACCTGAGTCAAATTATAATCTGTACCTAATTATGATTTTAAAAGTAACTAAGTAGATTACGTAGTTAAATGTATACTTTAGTAAAAGTAGACTTGAAAATCTACCAATAAAAATGTAACTACCCCCCAAAAAAACTACTTAATTACAGTAATTTGAGTGTTTGTAATTAGTTACTTCTGCCCCCTGCCTAAAACTATTGCAACCCAAGTCACAATAAGTCTTATCAGTGAATTCTGGGAAGAGTTGATTTGTGCGTAAATGAACGTTTCTGACCATTTTTACCGCCGTTTCCGCATCATCCTGTTTTATCTTGACGCTTTATTGAAAACGTGCAAATGTTAAAACTTCAGAAATAAGTGCATTAAGGCTGCGTTAACAGGCCATCTCATTGTTTTTATTTCCTCTTATCGGTAATACAGTATAGCACATTTTAACCTGCTTCATAAATGAGACAAAATAAGTGCTTTTAGACTGAATTAACATCCTCTTGTAGGGTCCAAGTGAGGGAGTTCAAGTATCTCGGGGTTTTTGTTCTCGAGCGACGGGACAATGAGGCATTAGATGTGTTGGAGAATCAGAGTAGCGGGAGCGGTTATTGTGTTTGCTTTACTGTACCACTGCTGATCAAACTGAAATCGGAAATGACACCTTCGTAACGATTTACGCACACGACTCACCTTCCCTGTTTGTCCTCCAGGCGGACGAGCAGTTAGCGCTGCTGCAGCATGAGAAGGTGGACCTGCTGAAGAGACTCGAGGAGGACCAGGAAGACCTGAACGAGCTGATGAAGAAGCACAAAGCGCTCATTGCTCAGGTACTGATCTGGACTCCGCTCCACAGTTTGTCTCCTCCTTTTTCGTCCTCACTCTACTTGTTATTCATAGCACACTTTGGATTTGCAGTCCAGTAACACCAATAATGCTTATAATGCTTCATGAGCTCTTTGAGACAGAAAATAACACAAATATACCCATGAGAAAGTCTTAAGTTAAGACAAATAAATACTCAATCCAGCATTGCTGCTTAAGTGCTGCTTAAACGTATGTCAATCACTGGAATTTGATTTCCCCATGTGGGTCCTGATGATGCAGGACAAAACTGTCCAATCAACCTGTCACTTGCCAGTCAGTCTCGTTCTTAAAAGGTCAGTGTGAACAGGAAGTGGACCAGAACTAAATTGCAACAATCGACCCTTTTCTCCCCTTTGTTCTGGACAAAATAAACTGAATTACAGGAGTGAAAACATCCTGAAAAAAATCTAATCTGTGTCCCACTCTTTGTCTGGTTTAGTCCTCCAGCGACATTTCTCAGATCAGAGAGCTTCAGGCTGAACTGGAGGAGGTGAAGAAACAGAGACACTCTCTGCAGGAGGAGGTAAGACAGTCAGACCATAAACGCAGCACTGAGAGCTTTATGAACCAAATGAGCTGCTGAAACTCAACATTTCTGGATCATTTCACCTCCTTGTCACAGATATGTGCTGTACTGGTGCTTTAATTTGGCTCTCCAAATGTTTTTTTGGCTCTCTTCTCCCTCCACCCACTCATCCTGCAGCTCCAGCAGTCTACGTCGAGGGTGCAGTTCCTGGAGTCGTCCACTGTGGGGCGTAGCATCGTCAGTAAACAGGAGGCCCGTGTATGTGACTTAGAGAATAAACTGGAGTTTCAGAGAGGACAAGTCAAGAGGTTTGAGGTAAAAACATTTAAATTTAAACACATTATATTTATTATTTCCTGCTTTTGTTCTGAAGTTTGACCCCCTTCTGTGATGCGCAGGTGCTGGTGTTGCGTTTAAGGGACAGCGTGGTTCGTCTGGGGGAGGAGCTGGAGCAGAGCGCCCAGGCTGAGGCTCGGGAGAGGGAGAACGCCCGCTACTACCAGCAGCGGCTGCAGGACATGAGGCTGGAGATGGAGGATCTGATTCAGAGGGAGCAGGACAGCAGCCGCAGACGCATGGAGCTGGTAAAAAAACAAAAACAAAAAACTCGATAACAAACCTCAAACCGCCGCCGCTGCGTTCAGTCTCAGTACAGCTGAACTGGACTGTAAATAACAGCAGATGTTGTGGATGCTGTTAGTAACGGATAAATGGTGTCAGTGACGTTCTACAACACACAAATTCTCTCATGTTCACTGTCCGTGTATCCCACAAACATCAACGTTTCATTCGTGACAAAGCATTTTTCAGACAAACCAACAGGTTTTTAAAGGAGCAGTTCACCCCAAAATTAAAAAATGCACATTTCCCCCTCTTACCTGCAGTGCTGTTTATTCATCTACACTGTAAAAACCCAAAAGTTGAGAGAACTCAACTGGCTACAATAGATTTTCAAATTCTTGATTTTTGAAAAAGATTTAGAGATGATTCACTTTTCTTCTGTAGACAAACTTTAAAACTCAAAACATTGAGCCTCGTGCAAGAACATTTTCTCATTCTTATCTTAAATTTATCTTGCTTTTTCTCGTATGCAGGGCTCATACGAACACGCCAAGTCAGATTAAACAAACACTGTAACTTCAGATCACGGTGTAAATGATCCACCTGTGCGCATTTAAATGCACATGCATGAGACTTGTAAATTAGCACAATTAACACCCCAATAACTATGGCAACCATGGTACTAAAAAAAACATTACAAATGAATAGTAGAATAGAATCTTTTTCTTGTACAAAGGACTCGTATGAACACGCCAAGTCAGATTCAGCAAACTAACTTCAGATAAATGATCCACCTGTGCGGACTTGAAATGGGAAAACCGAGTGCTGTTGATGTCGTGTTACTGGAGGGTCGAACTGTTACTGAAATAAAGAAGAAATGTCTCGATATGAAAATGACTTCAAAGATAAACACAGTCACAGTAAGGAGCGATTGATAACTGCAGCTGGAGGAGAGGGTTAATCACAGACACAGAGGAGAGAATAAGTGAGGATGTTCACCTGGACTTCATAAAGCTGCATGTGCAGATATACGGCCAGTACATCCAGCAGCAGGTGATAATAGATCATTGAATGAATGATGTGAGGCTTTTTATGTAAATTTACACTAATATTATAATTTTAAACTAATGATCTTGATGGTCTGGACCTTGTAAATTGTGTTCATACCTGAAAGAAAATTCAAAATACGATATAACTGGTAAATGCGACAACTTTTCCTAAATCACTTGTCTGCACCACTTAAGACCAAATCTGTTTGTACGAGTGGTTCTTGCATGAAGCCCAGTGTATTTAAAAAACTACTGAGTAAAGACTGGATGTTAGTAACCAGCAACCACCAAGCTAACACCGTGTCATGTCTAATCACAGGGTTTCTGCAGGTTTCAACGAGTTGGACTTTTTAATATCGTTCATTAAGGCAGTTTAAGACCTGTTTCATGTCCGTACTGGCAAAAAAAAGTACATGGACAATTTGCATTTGTGATTATTTGATCAATGTCAGTTTGGTTTTGTAGTTTGTATAACATGATCCATACAAATTTTTCCAAAAAACACATTCAAAACGACTAGAAACAGGTAGAAACAGCTCACCTGGCTCTGTGCAAAGGAGACAAAATCTGTCTACAAACATCTCTAAAGCTCCCTAATGAAGACCAGTAACAGCCTGGTTTACTCTGAATATCACAGCAACTGTTTTCTCTTGTTTTTTATTCTCATCTCTCAAGTTTTTCCAATGATATTCTTTTATTTCTACCTTTCATGTCACATATAAAAAGGAACAAAAACAACAATAGCAGGTGAAATTCTTCCTGCTCCATCATGGCACAGATTGCAAACCTCTTTTCCAGAAATGGAGATAATTACAGACAGAATAGTTCCTGACTTTTTCTTTTTTTTGGGCCTTCCTGCCACCTGCAGACAGATCACCTCCGCTCTACCTGGGCGCCACTGACGCAGCTAAATTTAAACCCCACCAGGCGTTACTCATATCCAGGCTGTGAGAGAAAACACTTCTTTAGACGAGGCTGCTGCTCAAAAAGCTCTGGCAAAGAACGACTTCCTCCGGGCGACGATGATTGAGAGCACACCCCACTTCTTCCACTGTTCTCATTAAGAAAAACAACAGCTGGTGTATTATGTGGAACATTAGAAAACATCTCTGTCATTACGGCACAAGTTTGATCGTTGCAGCACAGACGGCAGGAGGGAGGGTTTCTGCACGCGTAAACACACCTACACACTCTGTGATAATTACATCTTTATACGAGCGTAGTTTACTCAGTTTAGTTACAAAGCTGGTTAAGCTGGTCGACCTTTACAGGCCAGGAAACTACAAAATGAGCTGATACACACCTTTAAATTAGATTAATTCAAGTTATGTTTTTGGTAACATGCTAGAATTTGACATTTCATTTGAAATGACCAAGTTGAACTCTGCAATATAAGCGGCAGTGTTGGTAATAATATGATATTTTTAGCGATATTAAAAAACAAATACAAAATAAAAAATGCACTTTGATAAGCACTTTTTGTTTGTTTTAAAATATTTTTTTCTGTTTTATGTAATTGCTTCTATTTTCCTTCTTTAATAAAATAAAACAAAAGCAGCAGCCATGACCTAAGCATGTTTAAAAAAATGTCATGATTTGTTTTTGGCAATGAAAACTTGAATTCTGTACGTACAACTCCAGAACAAACACAATGCTGCAGCCAGTAAGGGCTGTCTGTGTTCTCTCTGATAAAATGAAACTAAATGGCATGGCTCAAAGAACCAAAAAATACATTTGAGCAGCTTCATGTCAGAACTACTTTCTACTAGGAAAGAAAGTAGTTCCAGTACATTCTACTGCAGAGAGAAAGTACTTCCTATATGAAACTCCTCACTGCTCAGGATCTGGATTATCTTGAGTAACTAGGTCATGATTTCTAGAAAGAGACACTGATGTTGAATCTTTCGAATGTAACTTTTGGTGCTTTGAGCACCACAAGTGCCATTTAGTACCAGAGAAGATATCTCCAAAACACTGCAACTCACATCCAGACTGTCTAGAGGGATAAAAAGCTCTACAGGCCAGGAGGAAAAGATGTATTTTTGATTTAGCGATGAGTTGTTCCTTTAAAGGTCACTACATGTGGCAGTAGACTAAAACAAAACAAATACGTGCTTCGTTTAAGTGTTTCATTGAAGAAAGAAAAGAGAAGAAACCGGAATCTGAACACACACAGTTCACAAAATAAATATGGATCAAGACTCTGTAACCAAATGACATATTTCTTACTTAAAACATTTTCAAAAACATCTTTTAGTGTACTGTTTAGCTATAATATGAGAAACATTAAAACCAAGCGGCTGCCAATTTGGGCCCTGCTTAGACTCCCGAAAACTCAGATCAAACTCATCAGGTTGATCAAATATGGATCAATATTCTGTTACTGCATTGCCTGTTTCTCACCTAAAAATCTTCAGGCAGCAAACAGCTGTTTGTTTACATCCAGTCAAGCTGAATGTTGTATATTGCAGCTTTAAGTTAAAGGTTTGCAGCACAATGTACCTAAAGTATCAAAAGTAAAAGTACTCATCATGCAAAATGCCTCCTTTCAAAGTTTCATGTTTTAATAGATTATTATTTTATTCTTTTTTTTTAATCACTAATGGATAAGATACATTTTAAAGTACAATATTTACCTTAGAAGTACTTGAGTAACTGTACTTAGTTACATCCGGCCCCTGCTGTACTCTGCTGTGGTGAATTTAACAGCTGAGATGTGGGAACAGCGTCACATCACTTAAGAGAAGTCTGCAGAGGAAACGGAGGCAGTAACATTATTAGTCTGAGCCTGGCTGTTCCCATGGTGACCTTTAAAGGCCGTAACAGTGCAGCTTTTACCTCAAACTCTCTCTGCAAGATCACCGTCTTCTTTTCACTTAAAAAACAGACACGAGTGCAGGTTTGTTGCTGAATTAACTCAGACAAACACAGAAACACATTACAGATACATTCAGATTATAACAAAAAATAAAAGGAAAAACAGCAGATGTGTTTACATGAAAAATGATTGAACAGTTGCCAATTAATTTTCCGTCAGTCAGCTTATTGATTCATATGTTTTGTGTGTAAAAATCTTCATTTGTAAAGTAACTGAATTTGTCAGATAAATGTAGAGAAGCAAAAAGTTCAATATTTCCCTCAAAAGTGAGACTCAAGACTCAAGTACAGCACAAGAACCTCAAACCTTAAACAAAGTTTTGCCGACCTGTGATCTTTTACTTTTCTACTTGAAATAAAAAATGTATATTTCAAAAACTGTGATCATTATTCTAAAAGTTCTAAAACTTAAATATTCCAGTTAACCTCAAGAAGAAAAGTAAAATATCTCATCATTCGTCTGTAAAATTTTTCCAAACTTGAGAGTTTGAGTTCGGCTCAAAACTCAGAGAATCTTTTGAAGTAAGCTGCTTTGGAGTTTTGAGTTTTCTTAACTTTTTCCTTTTTACAGCGTGTACCAAAAATGTTAATATTTTGTCAACTAAAATATGCGTCATAGCTTCATGTCTTCAATTCGGCGCCACCTGATTTTTGGCTGGCCGCTGGGCTGGTCGTGAGTCTCCCTTGGCTCGCTGTGGATGCCAAATCTTAAAAAAACGAAAAGTCTCTGAGAATTTTTTGGCCCAAAATGTCTCTTTTGAGAATAAAGGTTGCAGACCTCTGACCTGGACCCATGTTTTTGTGTTGAAGGGACAAATGGGAACTGGTCCAGGACTGATGTAGAGCTGCAGCTGTCTGCAGTGTAAATCCTTACAGACAACAGTCAAAGTTCATCCACCACTGACAGGCTCAGATTGTTATTCTAAGAGTCTGATAACATTATATAAATGATCCCTACAGAGCTTTTTGTTAAAGAGCGAGATATGTTTTGTTTAACCTGAAACATCTGTTTTATTGGTTTTGACAAACTAACCGGACTCCATTTACAAAACAGCGACTTTAACATCGTCATCTTCATTCAGACTCGACAGAAACAAAATAAAACTGAACCAAAAGTTTGATGTGAAAATATCAGGAGAGGAGCGAGAGGGAATCCTTAATAACTCTCTGAAATTTTTATTTAGGTAGAGGCTTCAATTAAACCGGCTGCGGGCGCCGCAAATTATTTATCATCTACTGAAAACTAAGAGGCAGCGGGGAGTAATGGCATGTAGAGACAGAATATTTTCACATCTGACTCAACAAATTATAAGAACCAGAGTTGGTGATTGTTGGAGCAGTGGAAAGACGAACCAAGGCGGTTTTGGTGAGTTTTATTTTGTTTTTGTCGAGTTTGAATGAAGATGGAAATAGGAAATTTAAAGTCCAGCTCGTTTGATAAGAGCAATAAAACAGCTGTTTCTGGATAAACCAAACGTATATTACTCTTTTTAAAAAAAGGTTTATCTCTGCAGGGATGTTTTCCATACACTCAGGATAACAAACACTTTTAGTGGAGATTTGATGAGTCACTGGATTAATCATGTCATTGAGGAGAGGAAACGCCACCTTTTTGGCAAGTTTTCTTCCCAATTATTGGCTCATGATAAAGACTTGAACGGACACAGCACGTCAAATTCAATCAAACTCAAAATTAATCATCTTGGCAGTCGATATATATCCATTAATACTAAATGCCTTAATGGTCCAGGGAATTTAAAGCACCATCATATGGTCTGAGTAGCCTTTCAGTCATGATATTTCAGTGTTCATGTTGTTCCCCATCTTCACTGGTGCTGCCATTTTTGACAGTTATTTTGTATTTAGGACAAGTTCCTTTGGATTCTTAACTTAAGAAATTCTTCAGTTACAAAAGTTTCAATCATAAATGTCATCTTAAACAGTCATAAGATGGGATTTCAGATGAAGGGGGACGTTATATGTAGAATATTTGTGCTTTACTTGATGTGAAACTGCAGCCAAATATCAAACTCTCCAAACTAACCAAACTCCATTGGCAAAATCAGTAATTTTACCTTGCAGATCACCAGAGCTGCTGGTTTACCGCTGCCTCGATCTGTTAGTTTGTTGGTGTCATTGTGTGACTTTGGTGTTTTAAAAGGTTAGTTTGGATTCAGTAAAGTCACAGAATAACACAAACACACTTAATGATCGAGGCAGCTGTAGCGCAGCAGCTCCTGTTGTTCTATGAGGTAAAATGACTGATTTTGCCTGTGGAGTTTGGTTAGTTTGGAGAAAGAGACATTTGGTTTATGTAACGGCAATTTCCAGTTAGAAAAGGCTGCTTAACGACAAAGTAAAGCAGTGAAAATATTTTAAATACAGGTGGATCTTTTGTAAGTGGATAAAATACCTTTTGTTGCTGACCTTGTCCACAGCAGTTCATCCAACTCCGCTTCAGATCATCCAAAATATCCCTTTAAGTACAGTAAATGTACTTAGTTACATTCCACCACTGCAGCTGGGCAGGTTTCAGGACTATAATATAAGAATGTTATGTATCTTCAGATAAATACATGAATATAATAAAGATATAATATATAATAATAAATACAAGTAAATGTTTTTGTTCACTGTAGCTGTCAGCTCTGCTCTGAGTTACAGACTCAGTCGTGTTCTTGTTCACTGCAGATTTCTTTGACCTCTGAGCTGAGAAGAAGAGAGAAGGAGCTTCAATAATTATTCAGTTATTAGCACAAAGACAGCAACACACACACACACACACACACACACACACACACACACACACTTACACACATACACATACAAGGATGCCCTTTAACAACCTACCGACCAACTATGCAGACACACACATGCACACAGCCCTCATGAATAGACATATTCATACACACACACATGCACACACACACACCCACACACACACACACACACACACTGTCTCTTGTCTACCTGTCTCTTG
>JAJHUR010131145.1:0-24314 GCA_027495735.1 Lutjanus campechanus | reverse complement strand
TTGAATAGACAGGTGTGTGTGTGTGTGTGTGTGTGTGTGTGTGTGTGTGTACATTAGTCTAACATGTTGTAAGACGTCAAGACGTGAGAGGAATGAAAGGAATTTCCTACAAGGTCATGAAGTGGCAGACATAACTGAGATACTGTACATACAGACTCACAAAATGACAGATATGCTACAGACACACACACATACAGACTCAAACAAAGAAGGTCACATAAAACACACAGACACACACACATCTGTATCTGTATCTGTATACACACATGGTAACAGTGAAGCATGAAATCTGCAGTGAAGAAACTAAAGGAAAAACTTTTCTGTGTAAAGAAAATCAGAAATGTTTCATTCTTGTTTCAAGAGAAAAAATGTGATGTGACAGATCTACACAAAGCAAAAGACTAATAATGCTCCTCTCAGTCCTTGTGGACACTCCAGGTGCATTTTGCTGATTTGGGCTCAGTCTCTCAGTTCCAATGGAGGGAAATTTGATATCTTACTACTTTGCACAGTAGTGTTCTTCCACCATCAACAGTTTGTTTGTCTTTACCCTGTTTCAACATGACAAAACCAGTTCTGCACAGAGCCCTGACCTCATCCTCATCCAGCATCTTTAGGATGAGCTGGACCACCGACTGTGAGCCCGACCAGGGGCCTCATTTATAAAGATGGTGGAGGATTTATACAAAACAAATTTGGTGTGACAGTGTGCGGTGCTCCACGGTTACCTCTGACCCCTGCGCGCACAACTAAACGATAAGAAAAACTACGACATCGATGGCAGAAGAATGAAACACAACAGAGTGTGAAATTGATACACTGTGTGAAATCAATCAAAATATTCCCTCACATATCATATTAGTTAATTTACAAAAACAACACAAAAAACATGATTTAGGATTTTAAAAATTCAAATATGTTCTGCAATTATTAAACCGTGCTTGCGCTGCCTTTGTCTTTGCACTTTTTGGCTTCTACTTTGCCATTTGCCATGATCGTCTCCTGTCAACTACAGGTGTTACATGATGTCCACAAAAGGCGCGTCACATTTTTATGAATGAGGTCCCTGATCATCCAACATCAGTGATGAAAACCTTGAAGAAAGCCTCTCCTGAAGAGTGAAGGCTGCTCAAAAGGTGTTGAGTGTCCAAATACATTTGGCCATGTAGTGGACTAAGTTGGAGAATGACCTTAAAAGAAAAGCCTGGCAGTTTTTTTCCAATCACTAACTCCCTAATAAATAAATAATGAAGACCAGAGCACAACTTAAACATGCCTCAATTAGGCTTCTTAGAGAGCACAACATTTTCTAGGATGTGAAACGTTCCCAGTGTGCTTCTAACAACAAGCTTGTAGGTTGTCAAAGAGCTTCTGAAACATCTTTTCTGATGCAGGAATTAGTAATTTTATGAAACTGACAATGTGACAATCACTCTCATAACAAGCAAAGAAAATTAGTCTACAGTTGTGTGAGGTGGCGCCTCTGCGGAGCCAGCAGCATTGTTTAATTTTGTTTTCAGCGATGTGTGTTGCTACTTCGGCTGATCATGATGCCTACAGTTGCTGCAAAATCAGACCAGAAGTCACAGAAAAAGTCAAATGAATCATCTTTCTTTCTAACTTTCTGGGTTCTGGGTTCTGTCACACAGTCACAGCTCCGACTGAATACCCACAACAAGACTTTAGAAGTGCTGAGTACTTACGGTACTTTCTGTCTGCAGTACAAGATTAAACCGATGGCCAGACCAAGAGCGAGGAGGACGCCGATGACGATTCCAGCGATGGCTCCATCTGAGAGACCATCATCATCCAGAGCTCCTTCCTCTGTAAAACAACAACAACAAAACTTACGGTGTTGATATCCTGCTGACAGGAAATACCTTAATGTAAATGCACTTAATCATTAAATATTTACTGTTTACACTGTCTGCTAATTACTACCAAGTAACTTCACGACTCAGCAGAAACCATAGAGAGGAAATCAATTCATGACTCAGTCTGAAAGTAGGAGACAGCCTGGTGAGTGACTCCTGTGGAAGTGATTCTGATACCGTACACACCCACATGACAGGACATATGTATAATTATAAACACTTAACAGAAACAGTCCAATATAAGGTAATGAGGAGAAGGAAAGTGGGAGTGTAAGAGCCCCACTGCTGCTCGCAGGAGTGAAAATAAAAACTCTATGACAGAAACTGAAAACTAACCTCAACTCTCAAAACATAGAAATAAGTTGTTGTTTTTTACTGTAAAATGACTGAATTAGAACATATTTTAGTCACAATTTACAGACCAATTGTAGGATCTTCTTATTCAATGATGTTAATAAAAGTCATTAATAATTTCACAGTTCCTGGACTTTACGAAAGAGACAGTTCACCTCAACATCACTGTGGATGAGAGGTCACAGACGCCACTAATGTTGTCATGAGCAAGAGCCTCTCCTCCATGAGTAGATGCACGCTTCCTTCTGTGCAGTGATACAGTTGCTCGGTAGAAAGAAAATTCCTACAGCTCACAGCAAGGTCTGTGAATTATTTTGAGTGATCGGGTCATGATATCTGGAAAGAGGCACTGCTTTTGAGTTTTTGGTGATGTAAGCACAACAAGCTGAGTGCCTTCTGCTTCCATTTCTCATTTGAGACAAGGCAGACATCTCAACAGTCGATATCTTGGTTTATTTCGTGCACCCAGCTTTGACGTTTGCATCTGGCTGCAGTTTATGCCGCAAAATAGCAACACAAGAAGCTTTGTTTTGTTTGTGTTGATGTGTTTGAGAGAGACAGAGGGGGAGAGAGAGCGTGCAGTACAGAATAAATGGGGAGAAAGTCTGCTGATTTAGAGAAATAAAGCATCTGTCTTATTGTTTCACAGCGGTTATGTTGTAAGCACAGCTAAACACCCCCACACAACCCCTGCAACGGCTGATTATGCCTGAATGTGGCCTTTAGAGCAAATTAATGTTACACAAATATGGATAGCAGCACCATTTGCACAGTAGCTTATCAATAGCAAGGTACTGACCAATTAGGAACTGGTACCCATTTACTAACAGGCCTCGATACCCATTCCTAGAGCAGGGTAGAGAAGATTAGTGAGCTCATCACAAAACGTGTGATCGGAGATTGAGCTGGAGTTCAAGCTCCCATTGCATCTCAAGAGTCTGTGCAGTCCAGCATTTTAGCATGCTAACGTTAGCAAGAACCTGACAGAAATTTAGTTTTAGGGATATTGTGACAGTAGGAATTGAAAGTCAACTTCTGTGTTCTGGGTTTACAGAAGTAGAATGAAACTACACCTACAGGCGACATGGATCTTACCTTTGACGGCCAGGGTGTGGGTGTGTGAGGCGGTCTTGCCAGTAACAGCGTTGTGCACTATGCATGTGTATGTTCCACTTCTTTTGTAAAGAGCATCCTTCATGGAGTAGACGGAAGCTTTGACATCTGTCAGTGTCCCGTTAAACTTCCAGGTGAAGTTGGCGGGTGGCATGGAGTCTGCAGAGCATGTGAGCTCTGCAGAGTCATGTATCTCTATGGCGTCTGGACCTTTCACCATCGCTGTTTCAGGACCGTCTGGAGAGAGACAGAGAGATTATTATTTAGATGTAATACTGTCAAGAAACAGTCTCAGCGGCTAACTCCCCCTAAAACCCCAAACTGTGGGTACATTTCTGTTCAGATTTTAAAAATGAGTGTTAAGTGTTAAGTAGTGAGCTTTAGAGGTGTTGGTACTGGAGGTTTATTTCTTAAATTGGGACTGACTCAGGTTGGCTTTTTCCCCTGCTTCCAGTATTTATGCTAAGCTAAGCTAATCATGGCTTTACTCCAGCTCTGTACTTAACACACAGACAGTGACATACTGATGGTTGAGAATGCAACATGCACACCTTCAATCTTTGTTTTCACACCTGTAAAGCATTTACTGCAGGCAGTGGTAGGTTGTTTATTTGCTGGTAACATCTGTGATTTATTCCTATTTATTCATAAAAAGAGAAAGTTTTTCAAAGAACGACACTTTAAGTCCCCCATCAGCTGCACCCCCACCAATTATATCACATGTACCGAATTATTGGCTGTTCCTGTTTGCAAAGTGCACATGGATGTACAGACAAAAATCATACTATAAGGAGTGTTTTCCCCTATGATTTCTAAGCAGATTTATGGACGTTGTAATGGGCAGTTAGAGATAATTTTCTTCGTAAAGTGTAAAGCTGTATTCACCCACGGATTCGGTTAGTTTGGGCACTGCAATGCAATGTGGGGCAAAATAAGCAGGATAACTTAGAGAGGGCGGTATTGGCACACTTAAACTCAGACTCTGGAGCGGTTTGCAGTCAGAAAGTAATCAACCGCACCATCCAAACAACTGGCTCATGCATTGCCTGATGAGTCAGTCTTTCATATTGGTACTATATCTATCTGATGCACCGTCTGAGCTACACTAAACAATCTCACATGCCCAGTATCAATTCATATTTGTCTGGTTACGTAATAATTAGCATTGCATGGATACATACAAGTTTATTTGATTTTTAAGGTATTTTTATGGACTTCTGAATGAGTTCTGGTTATAAAAGAGCTGTAAAAAATAAATCACAGCCAGGACACACAAGTATACCCTCATAAATGCCTCACCATGTAAATCCATAAAACACGTAACAGCCATCAACGTCACCACCACACGTTCTTAACAAAACAAACACTCACAGTTGACCACCATCTTGTAGGAGGCTTGCTCTTTGTTGACAGCGTTGCTCAGCTGACACATGTACTCTCCGTTGTCCTCCTTCTGCAGCACTTTGATCATCATGGAGCTCTTGTCACTGGCAAACACCAGCCGGTCGCTGGCAGACAGAGGTTTGCCATCTTTCAGCCACGCCGTGTCCGTCACGGTGCCGGCCGCTGCCATACAGCTGATGTTGGCCGAGCTGTTGCCGGCGATGAGGACATCAGTCGGACCGCTGATTTTAACTCCTGTGATGGGGTCTGTAAACATTAAAGGGAGAAAGAGATTTTATTTTAGTTTTGTTAGTTAGTTTGTTAGTTTTGTTTTGTCACACACATTTTTCACTTGCAAATCTCATGAATAGCAAATGTTCTCATTTCAATCCATGCAGCTGTCTGCATCAGGTCTGTGCATCTTGTGTCCGAGCTGCATCTGACGGGCATAAATACACCTGAAGCCAAGTCGACAATACGCACATAAACGCAAGGCTGGTGCACAGTGAAGAGGTACTGAAGACGTATTTTATCCACATTTTGTAACCTTGGCGCAGCAGAGTATACAGCTCACTATGACTCTGCAAGACAACTTCTTGAACTTCTGCAGTGATTATTTGTGGGCAAACTGTACATTTACTGCCACCAGACAACTTCACTGCTAAACTTCAATCTCTCTGCTCTTATCGCCAACGCCTGTCTGTCCTGAATGCAGCTACTTTTACTCTCATTTTTTTTTGTGGGCACACACACTGACGTGCTTATACGACAATCATATGTATCACGTCGATGGAAAAACAGATCAGAAATATTGACAGATATTGAAGAAAAACTGCACAATGCACAGAAATTTGGCTGCTCATTTGCTGCTGATGCTTTGAACTTTTGAACCCTTAGAGCAACAATCTGAGCCTGTCTGTGGTAAAAATAAGAACTTTTACTGGACATACATTGCAGCAGTCTCACTCATTAATGGTTAACAGTTTCAAAAATTATTGTTCCCATTAATCATAGAAAAACAGGGAAATAAGGTCCAGGTTGAAAAATACAGAAGTTACCCTTTAATTAGAGCCTCCCTGCCTGCTCATTTCTTTCAAACTCCAAACCTCCAGTTTGTAACACAAACTGCATGTTGTAAATTTAGTCCAGGGTGAGATAACCCTCATGACGACCCTATGAACTAACCCTATGACATCATCAGGGTTATTTTCTCAGGCTTCTCCAGAGCCACAGAAGACATCATACATCAGCAGTCAACTGGTCTCCACCACCTGGAAAAAAGTTGAACCTAGCTAACTAACTAGCTTTGGCAGCCAGTGCTATGTTATTACATCCGGCACAGAAGGCCAATCAAATACGTGGACGTGCACTTTCCTGGTAGATCACTTTTCACAGAACAGTTCTAATGTAATCCTGCCCCGTGATTGTTAAGAGTGAATTGTTATGTGATATAATGAGTTGTAAAATCCTGTCTCATAATGTTACAAACATCTCCGTGTGCAGTGTTCCCATCTGATAAACCTTCAAACTCATTTGTCTATTACTCAAATTAGACTTCCTGGATGATGTTTCATCTACCGACAACAACACGCCTACAACAACACAGACCACTGCATTGTTGTCATGGTAGCTCTTATCAAAGACAGCTAAATGTGGCTGACAGAGTCTGAAGAATTCATGAGCTCTACTCACTTAAATACCTGAGATTGAGGGAGCTGGATAAACCAGGCTTAAAATAACGCCAATTTTCTATTTATTGACCTTTTTGGGAAACTGCTGTCATACAAGTGAAATATCACCAGACTCCATTGACAAAAACATAAATTATACTTCACAGAGCATGAGAGTCACTGGTCTACTGCAGTCTCAATCAGTTATTTTGTGTTATTGAATTAAACAGAACAAACCTGATAAAACACCAAAGTCGCACAATAACACAAACCCATTCACAGATCAAACCAGCGGTAAACCAGAAAATCCCATGTTTTGTGAAACCACTGTTTTACCAATGGAGTTT
The DNA here is from genome assembly GCA_027495735.1 of Lutjanus campechanus. NCBI lineage: Eukaryota > Metazoa > Chordata > Actinopteri > Lutjaniformes > Lutjanidae > Lutjanus > Lutjanus campechanus. The sequence goes on along the minus strand of JAJHUR010131145.1, from coordinate 17,573 downwards.
GGTTGGTTTGGAGAGAGTGATATCTGGCTCATACTACAGCTGTCTCCCATCAGAGAAATCTGTCTGACAGCAGGTGAAGCAGTGAAAATATTAAAAATATAGCGTACACTTAAACTGATATTGAGCTTAGCTTCCTACACCGGTACTCCTGCTGCTACTTCGTCAATCAACCACACTTCAGAAAAATCTGAACTATCCCTTTAAACATCACTCTACTGTCACCACAATAAAATGTTCAAGTCATTTCCTTATTCATGCAAACTCCTCCTCCTCCTCCTCCTCCTCCTCCTCCTCCTCCTCCTCTCTGAGACAGAAAACAGAAATTCTTTAGGGCAAAATGTAAGACCATCCTCCAACCTAGCAGGTTTCACACACACACACACACACACACACACACACACACAGAAAAATGTTCTGCCGCCAACTTCAAAACAAACATCCTCAAAAAAAACAAGAAAAAAAGATCCTTGGCAGTAATTACAGACAGCACAGGTTCATGTTCTCTGAGTGTTTACACAATGTTTGAACAGCTCACAGGTAAAAACTGTCATGTATCTGCAGTGGGTCACTACACTACCCACCATTCATCGGTCTCATGCCTCCAAGGTATGTCACCAAGACAAGAGAAGGTTTCAGTCTGCCTCTTTTCAGCTGTCTGTTGGTGGAGTTTCAGTGACCTTCTGCCTCATTCTGAATGACTACGTTTACATGCGCAAGATATTCCCCTTTTTGTCCTCATTCTGACGAAAGACAATAATCCTACAAAGCTGTTAAAATGCCGAATGAAAATGAATATTCCACTAATATTTCTATGGATGCAGCCGTGTATACTCTGATTATGGAAAAGTGGAACAGCTCCAGCCAATCTCCAACTGGCTCAGGTTAAAAGATTTCTGGTCTAAAATAATTACGTGATACTGGATCAGTGCAAAGACTCGCATGCTTGCTGATACCTGATCCAGCATTGTAGGCTGTCGTGGAGGCATTTCTTATGCAGGTATCTGTACTGGAACAACCAACTAAATATCAAAAAATGTGAACCTTATAGTGGCATCACAAATTTCACAGCAACTGTTGCTGAGAATTTAAATTGGACCCAATTCAAGAGCAGATTTCAGCTGGCAGCTGTTGTTGGAATGTGATATAGTCAATTATAGGAGCTTATGGAACAGTTCATGTAACAAACAAATCTTACTTTTGCAAACAACTCAAGTTTTTTTCAGTTGAGGAGTGTCTCAACTAAAAAACTCCATGATGTTGAAGGACTCAGACGTTTACAGTTAAACAGCAATAAAAGTGTCTCAACAGCAGCAAGGAAATGAACTGTGATGACATCAGGCTGCACATTACGACTCAAACCACAAAGACTCCTCTTGTTTAATCACCAGAGTGATTCTCAGTAAGCTCAGTATGGTCACTCACCCATCACAGCGAGGGAGACGGCAGGGGACGACACCACGCGTTTGGTTTTGGCGTTTGTGGCGTTGCACGTGTAATCCTCCGCCACCTTCCCTAATCCTTTCTGCTGGATCGCTGCCAGAGTCAGGACGGGAGCTTCGATCCCCATCGCCTGCCCGCTGTGGTACCAGCTGTAGGTGGCGGGCGGGCTGGAGCTGGCCGAGCAGGTCAGGCTGAAGTTCGAGCCGGAGCGGAGGATCGCGGGAGGGTTCGGAGGAGTGGTGGTGACGTCATCTGGTCCATCTGTGGAGAACCGACACATGGAGAGGAACACAGATGTTGGTCAAATAATCTCATTTATGAAAAGTTGTTTCTGCATTTACTGCACTACACACACGACCAAATATGGTTCTTCAGCTTGTCTCTATAGGAGAACCCATTTTGGTTCCTGGTAGAACTTGTTATAAAGGCTCTACTTTGACCCGTCAGAAGGTTCTACCAAACACCCAACATACACTTAGAACCTGGTTCACACCTAGAACCATCCGTGAAAGGTTCCAGAACCCCCCGTGAGAGGTTTTTACTAGGAACCCTCCTACAAAGTAACGGTTCCACCCAGAACCCTATCTGGAACCTTTTCATCTTATAAGGGCGCCAACAAAACCCACGCAGGGGGCTGAGAAGCTGAGAGGGTTTTATCTAGAGCACCCTCAGGGGTTCTACTGAGAACGTTTTCATAGTCCAAGAGGTTTATCTAGGACAGACTCAAGGGGTTCTGTTGAGAGCTTTTTTAAAAATATATTTCAACGGTTTTATCTAGAACCCACCCAGGAAGCTCTACCAAGAACCTTTTTATATAGTTTTATCTAGAACACACTTAGGGAGTTCTACAGAAAACCCCCTTATATTCCAAATATCTTATCTAGAACTCACCTAGTAGGTTCTATAGAGAATATTTTTATATAATCCAAGGGTTTGACCCCTTTTCATACAAAGAACCCTTTTTGGAAGGAAAGAGTCCTTCAAGGATTTCAACAATCCTAGAGGAACTCTTTTGTGAAGAGTTAATATAAAAGTTTTCCGTAGACCCCCCTGGGTGGGTTCTAGATAAAAACATATATAAAAGGGTTCTTGGAAGAACTTCCTTGGGTGGGTTGTAGATTAAACACCTGGAATACTAAAAGGTTCTCTACAGAACCCCTTGAGTGTGTTCTAGATAAAAAATAGGGTTCTCCACAAGTAAGTGGTTCTGGTAGAACCCTTTTAAAACCATTATTAAGAGTGTGCAGCTTGTCATGAGAGACGTCCTGATCTGAATCCTGAAATATTGATTATCTGCTGATCTCCTTTCTTATGATTAACAAATGAACTCTTAAACTATCTTTTAAAGTTTGTAGGATCCTTCTAAAGCAGCAAACTGTTGTAAAAACACATTCTCATTGTGATTTCACGCACATCTTCATTCTGCAGCCGCTCACGGTCTTCAAACAGACCACATGAAAGCTTTGGATTAATTAATAACAGGGTTAACCGGCGGTCGGTGTGGTTTCACTGCCTCTCAGCTTAGTCACGGGGAAGGAGTGGAGCTGCAGGCTGCTGTGTACACAGTGTGGTTTTAGTGAGACCTGCGACACACACCTTCAATCTAAACTGCAGGAGTCACAGGAGCTACAAGACTGCAGATGTTTTATACCCGAGTGTTTTCAGAATCTGAGCAGGGTTAAAATTTTAACGGTAAATCTGTCAGTGTGATTCAGAGGAAGAAACCCAGAGAGTGTTTGACAGGTGACCTGTTGGGGTGTGAAGGAGTGACAGCGACTGACTCATATCTGACCTTTGTTGTCCAGCGGGTGTGGAGCGTTTCAAACAATGACAGGCTCAGATCGTAGAGTAAATAATGAATGGGGGGAAACTGCTAACTGTCTAACCGCCACAAAGCCGGAAGGCTCTGATGGATTAAAAAGAGATGAGATCTCTGGTTCTGCCGCATTGATTTTTTCTATCTGTCCATCATGAGCACAGCAATGAGTGCATGAGGTCCATTAGTATCCTGGTTTGACCTTCTCCTGCTTTGGCTTTCATTCAAGATATGGTGTTCACCAGGAAGATGAAAACGCCCTTCACACATGATGCTAACAGTATCCAGGTTTCTGATCATCTACCTGCAAGTGTGTCTTGATTTCTCACCTTCTCAGCCACTGTGAGATGGTTCAGAAACCAGGATCAGGTGTTTACACGTTCAAAACATAACCAGGAAACCACAAACATCTGATCATAACCAGCGTGCATGTAAACACACTCATTGGCGGCGGGGGAATAACTAAATTCTTAGATGCATTCTTAGAAGATTGTGAATCCATGCAGAAAAGAATCAAGAATCAGAAATTCTCAAACATTAAAAGTAAAGGACAATGTACAGTGAGCAGGTTGTTATTGTGAAATAAATCCCAACAGGATGATGCAGGAAGGCTTTGAATCATCCTGTCTGGATGTATTTCACAATAATGACCTGCTCAATGTGCATTATCCCACTTAATACATGGTTACTTACCAAAAAAACATTATGGGACATAAAATATTCATTTTAAAATGATTTTCTGACTTTATTTCAAAATAGTAACTTGCTCACTGCACATTATGCTGCATATAGCTTGGTTGTCTACCAAGAAAATCAATAATTTGACACAAAATATTAATTTTAAAATGATTTTAGTGATTTAACAATGATTTTATTGTTCCTCCTGAGTCTATAATCAGATCTGTGCCCCCAGCACCAGTCTCTAACAGAAATAACAGACCTTAGAATGCTGATATTGACCAATCAGGATCAAGTATTAAGGGACCTGGGCAAGAGCCTGACTGTATGCAAAGCGGATCATTACAAATGTGCTATGTTTTAAAAGTCAGAACTGAATCAAATCCTGAGGTACCTCAAGATTCCCACCCCTTACTCCATAGAAACCAGGATACTGTGGTGTGTAAACAGATGATCAGAAACCTGGATACTGATAGAATCATGTCCACGGGGTTATGAATAAACAGGTTTCTCGTGTTCCGTGTAAACATCACATCGTGAATTAGATCAAAACCAAGATAAAGCTCAAAACCAGCATGTCCACCATCAGTGTGCATGTGAACACACTCAGTGTTACAGGAGAGCAGTGATAACTCGGTGAGTATTCTTGCAAAGGGATTCCACTGATCACGTGTCAATAACCAGTGTAGGTATAATGACATGAACTGTGATACTATACAGGCACTGGTCAGGGTTAAGGAGTAACAGATCATTAAATTAGGAAGTTACTGTTTCTGTGGGTTGTGTTTTTTTCTGAGGATCTAGTTCTTATGTTTATTCCAAACACATCACTTCCTGTGGTGGAGCAGTTACCAGGCAGAAAACCCAGGGATGAGTTCAGGAGAACTGAAGCCAAAAAGTCACTTCCCAAATGCACACCAGAGACTTCCAGCAGGTGAGCCGACTTCTGGTTTAGCCCTCAGCTAAGTTCACTGGAGATAAAATGATTTAATCGTGCAGCTCTTCTGGACTTTACAAATGTCATCATGCTGAACGGATCAAATCCTGATTTACTCCTCAATCAAACGAGTCATCTAACCCCCCAAAAAATGCATCACCGTTTTACAGCTCCTTCATTCACAATGTAAGTCTATGGAGAAAAGTCCTTTTGGGCCGATGTGCATCGCTTGAGGTTGTCATTACACCGTTTTGCCACTATGTCAAATTCAAAGCCTGACGCACTTCCTGAGAAAACACAGCAGTGTTTATGGAGCACTTACAGTAGACAGTGAGGTTGAAGGGGGCGCTCTTCTCCGTCTCCAGTTTGTTTGCAGCCGTGCAGACGATGGGACCGACCAGGTCTGTCCTGAGAACATCTGTGATGGTCATAACACTGGACAGTTCGTCCTGTGAGTCAATCCAAAGCAGAAAACACATCAGTTATACAATAACTGGTGGTGGGGGGCTTAAGTCACATGTAAACTTGTGTGACTAATACTAATGAATACTGATACTAATGAAAGACTTTGACTTGGTAATCATGTCTTGAGACATGAGAAAGATGACTCGAGAGGACTTAACTTTAATTTTTTACAGAGTATTTGCATTTTTCATGGCAGACCTGCAGCGGTCAGTGCACGAGGCAGCTATCAATTTTATTAATAGACTACTGCAGCCCTAAAACTGACCTCTTTCAGTGTGATCCGTGTGCCGTCGGGCACGATGGGCGCGGTGCCGTTGGTCCATGTGAACTTGAGGAAGGAGCCTTTAGCAGAGCAGGTCAGAATCACGGCTTCGTGCTCGATGGCCTCGGCCACGCTGGACTTGATGGCCACATCAGACACCGGCTCTGCAGGGAGAAACCAGGAGGATTCAGTTAGTGTGAAATATGGAACGCTCTATGATTCTTAGGATGAGCATGTGCGTTTTGTGCTATCAAACGGCTATTTTGTGAATATTTGGTCAGTTTTTGAAAAAGAAACCAAACTACAAACCGAAATAGAACCAAAAATACCAACTAAACTGCCAAATGTCAAATTTCACAGACTCAGTACTTCAGGGTGGATTTTTCCACTGAGATTGAAGCAATCAGTCATTTTGTTGATGAAATCCTTCTACAAATGAGCAGCATGATTGAACATGGGGTTGGAGAATCCAACAACCTGCCTGCCTGAGGCCGGTTTCTCCTCACACGACGGTAATTCTACTCTAAAATCAACATTTGAATGGAGTGAATGAAGACTGCACAGAAATCGCAACTAGACCTGCCAGACTCGTTCTCGATAATCCTGCAGCTCCGTGTCTGAATGTACGTGCTGTATAATGATGATTAGGCAACAGTAGGTGTGTGGGAACAATGTGAAGGAGTGGTAACCAGTTCTGACAGCAGAGGAACAGACTGAGAGGTGCTGAAGAGTTCATACACTAACTTTACTCAAGGATGACTTTGGAAATAATCAATTTTGTTTGTATGATTACCCTGCAATAACATTAAAGTGATGGGTTAGGTTGTACGAGGTGCTCATCCATAGCCAGTGTATTACCAACAGTAGACTGCAGTTGACACGCCTCCAGTGTGGAGAAGCAGCAGGAGTACCAGTGTAGAGAGCTAAACAACGTACTGTTCTGGACAGTGTCAGCAGAAGAATGTATTTTAGAAACCCAAGAAAATCAATATCACTTCAAGTGTACACTGAGATATTTTCACCACTTTACCTTGCTCACAGACAGCCTTTTCTTGTTAGAAACGGCTGTTATATAAGCCAAATATCACGCCCTGCAACCAACCAAACTCCATTGACAAAATCAGTCATTTTACCTTGCAGAACGCATGAGTTGTTGGTCTACTGCTGCGTCGATCGGTTAGTTTGTTTGTGTTATTGTGAGGCTTTGGTATTTTAAAAGGTAAGTTTAGATTCAGCAAAGTCACACAATAACACAAACTAACTAACCAATCGAAGTAGCGATAGACCAGCAACTCCCGTATTCTGCAAGTTAAAATGACTGTTTTTCTGAACAATATGCACACCATGTTTGTCTTTTTTTTTGACAGGTTTGTAGTCATTTTAATATTTGTAAATAGAATAATTTAAGGCACCAGGTAGCCAGGTAGAGAGACATAACGAACTATGAATTTCATTTCACCGGTAACTTGTTTATTTTTTCCTGAATCCTTTAAATACTTCATACAATCACACCTAAAAAAAAACCTGAACTACCCCTTTAAGGATCCACTCTACCTGATGCACTAAATAAACAAACGAACGTGGCGACGCTGGTGGTGTTTGTCCAGTGTGTGGCAGTTTTTCTGATTGGTGTGTGAAAATGAGGGTAACTGTATGAATGAGAGTCAAAAGGAATGCAGGAAAACAGCATGTATGCTCCAGGGCCAACCATCCTTTGACAAATAAAGACTCAAACTGACATCATTTAGTTGACATAAGCCTGATTGGAGACGTTTACTTTATCAAAGCAGACTGTGGCACCAAGTCAGTCGACTAATATATTTACGATGTTTACAATTGTCTATAAGTGCTAATTCATTTGAGATTTCTGGCTCATAGTATGAGAAAAAATGCCTTTAAAGAAATGTAAAGAAAGGAAAAGGGGGAATAAAACACCACAGGTGAAGGATACATGTTTTAATTAATATGTAAAACCATAAAACCTCCCCAGTTTTACAAGTTTGTCTGAAATTGTATGTTTAAATATGCAAATGAGGATATATCTAGTGAGAGCTTTTGGTGAATTTGGGAGAAATCTACACACAAATGAACAAAGTGTAGTAAAATAAACATAAATGTGTATTTTTGGATTTTTTCTGTCCACTCATCTGAAAGGAGACATGTTATGGAAGCAAACTAGACCAAAATGTCAAAATAGACCGGTGCAAAAAGGTGATACTAACCTGAAAAACTTGCTAATATTTACTGTGTGTGTTTTAAAACTGAAGCAACAAGCACTCCTCCAGGAAGAGTACAGTATCAGTAGCCACACCCAAAAGTAGCTCAGCGTGAGAGGGTGCTGAGTGTTCCTGGCTGTTGAATCAGCCTGAAGAGTCACAACTTGTCAAATAGGACAAACTGTTTATTAAAACTAAACGCCGGAGGAATAGCTACTAGAAGCACTACAGTAGTTTTACAATAGCAGCTCAGGGGTGTTAGTATCAGGCACCTCGTTAAATGAAACATTATGATGTAGAAAAGAGCTCAAAATGTTAAATAAACGCTTTAACTGTCGACAAAACTAATGGGAAAACTTCTATGTCCTTTCCTCCGCCAAGGAATATAGTCCTCGAGGGTGACTAGAACGCTGTGTGGTTGCTACGCGACGTATAAACTGCGCAGGGATATCTGCACTTCAAGGCGCTATATCCTCGCAACAGGTGTGGCGTTTTGCGCCTTCGAACCGCACCAAACTGGATTAGAAAATCTGGCGATTGTGCGCCTAACTATTTTGTAGAGACGTTATGAGCCCAAAACATGGATTGCAGCACCTGTTTCTGGATTTCTAGGAGCCGCTGATGGATTCGGCATATATATAGTTCAAGTGCTCTCATATAATAAACGATCTAATCCTGTTTGAAATGACCATTTTGACCGAATCGAAACTTTAACACATGTAATTCAAAGTGACATCGGTTCACAGAGACTTTGCAAACATCAAAACATTTAATCAAATGCATTTTCTGAATCTTTATGATACGCTGTTCGATTCGGTATAAATGTAATCCAAGACAGTTCTCATAAGGGGGGAAAAATACCAATATTTTCCTTCAAAAATCTTGGCAGGAGCAAGTTAGCTTGCATCACAGGTAACATTAAAAACACCCAGAACTAGGAACGAGGCGTGGCCCATGCCTTCAAACTGAACCAAACTGCTTTAGGAAAATCCAGTAACTGTACTAGTAATTGTATCAGAGAGACGTTAAGACCTTAAATATGAACTAAAACATTTGTTTTCTGTATATCCGAGGGGCGCTGATCAATTCGGCATGGATGTAGTCCACAAAACAGTTATAATGACAGAGTACTCACTTAAAATCATCTAATCATGTTTGAAAAGACCCGTGGACCACATTCTAACTTCAAATTTTGGTTGGCAGTTGACAGTAATAGAGAGCTCACTGGAAAACTACTTATAATCCATTAAGAGAACCAGTGCGCCGAATTCAAACGTTAAAACTTCGTAATTTAACGCGGCTTTGGTTCATAGAGGCCTTGCAAGCATCCAGATATTTAATTAAAATACTTTTTCTAAATCTTTATGGCAAACTCTTCAATTCGGCATATATAGTGTTAAAAATACAACTTGGCAGCGGGTAGAAATGACTCACCCAGAACTCGGAGCTTTATCTCTCCGGTTTTAGTGGTACCGTCAGGTGACAGTGCATTGATGCTATAATCCCCGCTATCCTCCGACTTCAGGGGTCCCAGGGTCAAGTATCCGTTGGTCTTGTTAATGGACACTCTTCCTTCGTAAGGTGTGTTCACCTTCAGCTCTGATGTAGTCTGGGTAGCGATATGAGTCTGTTCACTCCCATCGTTGAAATTCCAAATTATAAAGGCGAAGTCAGATTTGTCGATCAGGGTCTTTAAAGTCACAGTTTTCCCCAAAATCGCGTCCACCGGACCCTCTGGCAGGATTTCCTGCCCCGAAGAGCATCCTGAGGGACAGAGACATGAGGGACAAGTCAGATATGAGACCTGCAGAGTGGAGCTGCACGGGTCAAGGACTCATAAAGTGGTCTACAATCGTTTTATCTTAAAAAAGAAGTTTCTCCTTTACATTATTGTGGCATGAATTAAATCAAACTACTGCTGGGAAAATCAAGTTTCCATGCACAGACGATGGAAACGCAGCAAGAACATCAACATAAAATAAGTAAATGAATCTCAGTTCAAGCTACAGATTCAGAGAATTAATTTATTTCTTCTTACCGATAAAAACGAGCAGAAACAGAAGCGACTTGCAGGCGAACAGATCCATCCCGGACGATTCAAGTGTTTCCAGCAGAGGACAGAGACGAAACTGCGGCTTCACTACCTGCTGCTTTAAGAGGGACACACCCAAGCAAGGTGAAACACCACACACACACACACACACACACACACACACACACACACACACTCCCCCTATCTATTTAGGCTACAAAAACACACACTCACGTCATTGGTATGAAGATGATGTGAGCCCGTTTTTTTTATTTTTTGCTCTGAATCATTTGAAGCTCGTAATCATAGAAGCCCATTTCCGACACTGAAAGAAAAAATATTCCCATGATAAGTCATAATTATGAAATTTAAAACAGTCAAAATCATGAGATAAAATCTAAGTTATGAGATAAGAAGTCAGAATTGTATCTTGTGAATTTGCATGGGGATGTTTTTTTGTTTCAGTGGCAGAAATAAGCCTACATACATAATGGAGTTTATATTTATGTCATAGTGTTCAAACAAATAAAGGCTGCATGCATCATGCAGAAAAACAGCCCTGTGAATATTATAATATCATATTATTTCATGTCTGGTCTGGTATTTTAATGGTGTAGCTGGTGGTGAGGCCATTTTTAAACAGTCTTACATATTGTTGGGTTGTTAAATGTGTCATAGTGAATCATATTTTAGACACTAATTGTGTTTTCTGTGTAAAAATGAAGTGAACTACTGGATTAAAAGTATAAAGTAAGAATAAGTCTATTTTCCAGCGAGGAAAATGAAAAATGTTAGTAAGCAGCTGAAGTTTTCCGGCTCATAAACTGAACTTAATGTGATAACAGAACCTTTGTTGTACTTTTTCACCCTATGGCATTATTAATAATCCTGATTCACTGGACATAAAAAAAGACATGAAAATGAATTCAGAAAAAAGTGGAAAAGTTGAATCCTCCAGGTTGTAGTTCAGTGAGACGCTGCTGCCACCTGCTGGTTCTTGGTGTTTTTGAATTAAAGCTTTTGAACATGAACCATAAACTCACATGCTGCTCCTCCTGCTGACTGTGTTGGTGAGTGGGTCTTAACAACAGGTACCTAAAGCCTGAACGATTAATTAAAAATGTATCAAAACTGCAAAATGACTTTCTGTAATTTTCAGAATTTTTATGCAAAATGTAAAACATTTAAATGAATGAATGTCATGATGACAGAGTTGTTCTGTCTACAGAATTATAAAAACATCTTTATTTGGTTCAGATTCTTGCAAAAAAAAATATCACACCATAGTCATGTTAGCATGTTTTTTGATCAAACAAGAATAATGATGTAAAAAATTGTTATGTTCAATATCGCAAATCAGAGAAAACAGAGCGCATTAATGAACATCAGTGTATAATAAATGCAGTAAATATGTCAGAGTTAGCAAGAATGCTAATTTACATCCATAGTCCTGAGGCAACCGGCTGAGCTCGGACCCAGAGAAGTCTGCAGCGTTTCTGAATGTTTTTGATGCATGGCTTTTGAAAATGGCAGAAATGTTGTCCTGTTCTTTTTTTTTACCACCTTATCAGTGTTGGAAACATGGAACTTTGGCTTCAAGACCACAAACTTTTTACATTCTTCTTTTACTTTAAAGACAAGATATTCAGTCGTTTAGGAAACTCAATGGATTTCCCATAACTTCTAAATACTTTGTACAGCTATGGTCCAAGTGGCTTTTTTGTAGAATAAAACCACGTTCTGTCGTGAGTGTTCTAAGTAACCAAAAAGGTTAATTCTGACAAAATCTGCTGTATTTTGGCACTTCAAAGAAGCAAAATCTTTGTAGAGATCAAACGCTGTGTTCTTGTACTTGAGGACAGATTTTCATCACTGCCAATTTCAAGTCAATCAGGCTCAGTCTGCAGTGTGAGGGGCGGGGCCTTTCCAATTTGGCATTTCTGGGCTTTAATTACAGCGCCACCATCTGGCTCATCTCCAGTTATCTGGCTGAGTTTCATCTTCAGCTCACAGCCATTTAATCCAAATGATAATAACACAAAGAAACACATGACAATTTACTTTTCAGAAAGTGACGACATCATGTGTGTTAAGTGTGTGAGAGTGAGGAGTAGATTTGGTTCTGGTGTCTACTGGCTGGATTTAGGGTCTGGTAGTCTTCAGAGTCTGGAGGTCTCTTCTCACGGGGGACAGATAACTGAAAATAATGAAACACACATTTAACCTGCAGCTAAAGATCAGAGCATCTGTCAGCATGTCTTCATGCTTGCCTGCCCCCTGGTGGCAAACCATGGATTAATGCAGCATTTATCTGACATGCAATTAGATTTTTGTCAGTGTTTAACAGTAGACATCATTGACACCACTGGATACAAGCAAACAAAGTTCAAGAGACTTACCTCCATATTCCTGCTATTTGAATTCCTCAAGTTTCTGTTTTTGATCCATCTGCAGAGGAGCAGCACATAACCAGCCAACAGCACGACGATCACAACCACACACACGACCAGAGGCCCAACGTCGCCTGGACGAGAGACACAGAAGAAGAGTGGGAGAGATGGTTAACAGCAGACTGGTTTGTAGAGATGAGATGAGCAGAACAGAGCAGAAGTTTGGAGCCACTTTGACTGAAGATTTGAAGAAACAGAAACTTGATCAATTTCTAAAACAAATACTGTTACCTGTAATTGAGTAATATTTTACAGTAAAATCCTGCTTTATTTAGAATACTTCAAGCACATTTTCCTGATTATACTTAGATACTTTAACTGAATTAACATTTTCAATGCAGGACTTTTTTGTGACAGAGTGTCTTTGTGGTATCAGTACTTGTACTGAAGTAAAGGATCTGAATACTTCATCCACTGCTGCTACCTGTGCACTCTGTGGTGGGTTCAGGTGTAGAGAAGGGTTGCAGTGTGGGGCTGGAGGTGGTTGGAGCTGTGAACAATGAAAAGTGTTATTCCTCTTGTGGACAGCAGGGGGAGACAAAAACTGCGCTCAACAGTGGCAGACTGAAGTTCAACAGCCTCCGTAATAAAAATGTTGAAACACCTTCAGATTTCACAACAAAATTTAAAACACATTGGTCTCATCTGGATGTTCTGACTTTGTTCATTGAGACTATGATGTCTACATGACTGTGGGTCAGTTGTGTTTGTATTGTAACACCTGATCTGAACTTCTTAAATCTTGATCCTGACATACACCCCAATATTATAACATCATAAAAATAAAGACTAAAGATACAAAACTATAAATAATTCTCCAGTGGAGCTGCTGATGCCTAATATTGTGCTAATGGACAGGTTTGTCCCATGAGGCTTCCGTACTGCAGCACAGATGTAATCTGAAAATAACTCACCCAGAACTCGGAGCGTTATCTCTTCAGTGTGGGTGGTACCATCAGGTGACACTACGTTGATGCTATAAGTCCCACTATCCTCCAACTTCAGGGGTCCCAGGGTCAAGTATCCGTTGGTCTTGTTGATACACACTCTACCTTTGTAAAGTGTGTTCACCATCAGCTCTGATGTAGTCTGGGTAGCGATATGAGTCTGTTCACTCCCATCGTTGAAATTCCAAATTATAAAGGCGAAGTCAGATTTGACGATCAGGGTCTTTAAAGTCACAGTTTTCCCCACAATCGTGTCCACCAGACTCCCCGACAGGATGTCCTGCCCCGCAGAGCATTCTGGGGGACAGAGATATGAGGAACAAGTCAGATAAAGTCATGTTGTATATCACTGTGGTGTATTTGGTATTGACCTGGTAAACAAGCTGAACTGGTCAGAAACATGGGGAGAATCTCTTCACTGCGCTCTGGTACCTCAAAAATCCATCTTACATTGATAACACAATCTTTCTGCTTCTGTTTGTTGGTAAATTTTAAAGCACTTCACACAAGTTCACAAATTAAAATGAAAACTTGTATATTATCAAGACCATCATGATTTCCCTGGCTGTGGTGACAGAGTGTAAAAGAAGTGCTGCTATGTGCCACTTCCTTCCTCAGTGAACAAAAAGCACAGAGGAGAAACATGACAGACACGTGTCTAATGAGTGACCACTAACTTTAGTACTGCACATATCGCAGGGTTGCAAACTCTGAATGCCCACATTCAGAAATCCTGTCTGCCACTCTCACATCACCAAAATGAATAAGAGGAAGAGAAACAGCCACTCTGACTCCTGTCACATCTGCTGGTTTGGTCTGTTTCTCTTTACTCTTAGTTTGACATTGATTACAGACTGAAACGTCAGTGACACTGCGACTTTTAGTTTTATTCAGGCAGATGTATATTTATAGTTTCTGTGACAATATACGATTTTGCAACCGTTGTGTTGTTAAACTTGAGATCGGTCTTGAGTCCAATTCTGTAAAGGTAAAGAGGAAGATCGCAACTGCAGGGATATTACTAAACTGCCTGTGCATTACTCCACTTTATCAGACATGTTATAGGTGGACTATAATAACTCTGCGGCATTTCTTTGCAGGGGGAAGTGGGGGGGTTTTTCAGAGAGAAAAAAAACACAGACAACCACATTTAAGATCTGACTGCCACTGTCATGCAACTGAAAAGTTAGACCACATATAGTCTGTGACATGTTGGAGCTTCCATTCTCCTCCAGGTGCTTTGACAAACTGGAAACATGGAAAAGACGCCCTGTGTTACAACAGCTTCCAAACTTTCCCTCCTTCAATCAGCCGTCAGTACACCACTGATTGGGCGGAGACGATGATATGCAGTCCAAGTCAACAAAGGTACTTTATTAGCAAAAAGATTCTTCTTCTTTTCTTCAACTGACTAACAAAAAACTATCAACAATTCAGTGGTAGACTTTTTAGACTTTGCTGTGTTGTTTTGTTTCAGCCATCTGGACCAGTGGAGCTGCTGATGCCTAATATTGTGCTAATGGACAGGTTTGTCCCATGAGGCTTCCGTACTGCAGCACAGATGTAATCTGAAAATAACTCACCCAGAACTGTGAGCCTTATCTTCTCAGTGTGAGTTGTATCATCAGATGACAGCATATTGATGCTATAGGTCCCGCTATCCTCCAGCTTCAGGGGTCCCAGGGTCAAGTATCCGTTGGTCTTGTTAATGGACACTCTTCCTTTGTAATGTGCGTTCACTCTCAGCTCTGTTGGAGTCTTGGTTGCAATATGAGTCGGTTTGTTCCCGTTGTTGAAAGTCCAAATTATAAAGACGAAGTCAGTTTTGTCAGCGCGGGTCTTTAAAGTCACAGTTTTACCCACAATTGCATCCACCAGACTCTGGTCCTGCCCCGCACATCCTGATGAACGGAGACATGAGGGACAAGTCAGATAAAGTCATGTTGTATATCACTGTGGTGTATTTGGTATTGACTTTGTAAACGAGCTGAATTGGTCCAAAACATGGGGAGAATCTCTTTGCTGCACTCTGGTACTGGTACTATTTTATTTTAAAGCACTTCACACAAGTTCACAAATTAAAATGAAAACTCTTGTATATTATCAAGACCATCATGATTTCTCTGGCTGTGGTGACAGAGTGTAAAAGAACTGTTACAATGTGCCACTTCCTTCCTCAGTGAACAAAAAGCACAGAGGAGACAGACACGTGTCTAATGAGTGACCACTAACTTTAGTACTGCACATATCGCAGGGTTGCAAACTCTGACATTTTTTGCCATTAGATGCCCACATTCAGAAATCCTGTCTGCCACTCTCACACCACCAAAATGAATAAGAGGCAGAGAAACAGCCACTCTGACTCCTGTCACATCTGCTGGTTTGGTCTGTTTCTCTTTACTCTTAGTTTGACAGTGATTACAGACTGAAACGTCAGTGACACTGCGACTTTTAGTTTTATTCAGGCAGATGTATATTTATACTTTCTATGACAATATACGATTTTGCAACCGTTGTGTTGTTAAACTTGAGATCGGTCTTGAGACCAATTCTGTAAAGGTAAAGAGGAAGACCGGAGCTGCAGGGATATTACTAAACTGCATGTGCATTACTCCACTTTATCAGACATGTTATAGGTGGAAATCTTATATTACCAGACCTGAGTTTGAGCGCTGAGCTCTGTTTTATGTTAGAATTACACACGTTTCATTAATTGATGGTTTTGTGGGTATGAATATACTATATACTTGTAGACAGATCAGTGGTGCATACAGTTTTCTATGAAGTCACTGAATATCATCTGTTGGACTTGTATTGTCAATTGTGGGTAAAACAAGACATTTGAGGATCGTCTTGGACTTAATGAAACACTGATCAGTATTTTCTGACATTTTATGGACCAAATAACTGATCAATTAATTGAGAAAATGACTGACAGATTAATCAGTAATGAAAATAATAGTTATAATTGTTGAAAAATAGATCCAAATGTACATACATGTGTTCCACCTGGTATATTTTCCACATGTTTTGGATCAATCATTTGACGGCTCTCCATAAGTAATCAAGTTACAAAACTTTAATATCGTGAGACTTGGATTACGTTACTGATTACATCTGAATACATTTTTAAAGTATAAATATGTGTTTTCAGTGGAAAACATATCTATATATAAGGAAACTTCAAAATATAACCACTTTATAGATTTAAAAAAAGAAAATTTGTTTAATTATTCTTACCGATGAAAGAGAGCAGAAACAGAAGCAACTTGGAGGTGAACAGATCCATCCTGCACGGTCCGAGTCTTTACAGCAGAGACAGAGAGACAAACCTGCAGCAGCAACAGTCTGTGGTGTCCACAGCTGTCTGTGTGCACATCTGTATGAGGATATAATCCAGAGAGACACACCTACACAAGGTGAATACTCACACAGTCTCACAGACTGTTGAAAAATGATGCAAAGCTACCCCAGTGGTGCTACAAGAAGGAGGAGTCAGGACAATAAAAGATAAACCCACTGCAGCCACATCCTGTTCAACCTTCAGAACAGCTTCTTTGCTGAAGGTGTGAGATTCCTAATTTATTTTTATGACTTAATATTCATTTAAGGACTGAAAGGGGGGCAGAATAAGGGATATGTGCAACTAAACGGTCCATTCTGGTCAGGTTTGGGGAGTAATGGATTACACGTAACAGTATTTTTAATCTGGATACAAAAAGTAACTCTATTCTATTACAGTTACAGATAAAAAAGACATATTCAGATTGCAGGTACATACATTAAAAATTTGGATTATTAGTAGAATAATAGTTTTATAATAAAGAACGATATCCTACCATGCAGAGTTCACACACAGCTGCTGATTCAGTATCACGGCCTCCAGTGGAAAAATACTTCACTGGGTGAAACTTTGAGCTGCAACAATTAATCTCTTATTAATCTCCTGTTAAATTAAGCTGCATCTATTTTAATAATTAATCATTTTGAGTCGTTTTTAAAGAAAAAAAAGTCAAAATTCTCTGATTTCAACTACTTATGTGTGAATATTTTCTGTTTTCTTTACTCCTCTTAATGAGAAAGTCTGTCCAGACTTTTGACCAGTACAGTATAGACTTTTAGAAACCATTACTAATTTACACAAACTTTCTTTCCCACAAATTAACAAATGAATTGATTGATTGATTGATTGGTTAATTAATTAAGATATCATAGGCGTTTCATATTTAAGATAAGATGAGATAAGATAAACTTTATTGATCCCACACCAGGGAAATTCACATGTCACAGCAGCTCAAGCAGTACAGATAGAAAGGAGAGAGTGACAATA
>JAJHUR010131144.1:0-12155 GCA_027495735.1 Lutjanus campechanus | reverse complement strand
CACACACACACACACACACTCACTCACGCATACACAAGGTCCTAAAAGCTTCCTGACTGTGTCCTTACTCCGGGTCCCTGGAGGGGGGAGTGCTGGAACTGACTGAGGCCCGTCCCTCGCTGTGGGTAGTGAGTCGGTCCGGAGGCTGACAGCAGCCTGGAGCCGGCCTGCAGCGCCGGCTGCCCCGGGCTGCCCGACTTCAGGCTGCGAGACGCCTGCTGCTGACTCCCTCTGGAGGCCTGGGCACCCGAGTCTAGTTTAGTCTGCCCGTGGGCCCTGGGGCCCGGGGTGGGAGTCCCCGCCAGGCCGCTGCTGTTCAAAAGGCTCGCTTTTAAGTGGCTGTTGGCGTAGCCGTGGCCTCCGTCCACGTTACTGCTGCTGCCACTCTGCTGGTGGAGGGAGCCCGCTGGCAGCCTGGAGTCTGAGGAGGAGGAGGAGGTGGCAGAGGTGGGGGTGTGACTGGGGTAGGAGGATGGAGGGTGGTCCTGGGACAGTCCCGGGTGAGAGGTGCTGAGGCGTGGGTACAAGCTCTGGCCTGATGAGGGACTGTAGGAACCCCGGAATGGAGAGTTGGAGGTCTGCTGGAGGAACGAAGGGCTGTCTGTCTGCCGGTGACTCTCTGATGACTGAACACACATAGAACACAAACACACACTCACTCTCTGAGACAATGACACACCTCTACATGTCATGTGGAAACATAGAAGTGGTGTGACAGTTTCCCATAACAAGTCCTCATGCAAACGGCCAAATTAAGATGGCAACTGCAGCTACAAACTAACAAGTTTTATTTACAAACTGAATTAATGTTTATCTTGTGCTTGTCAGTGTGGAGTTAAAAATATACATTATATATATGCATGGATATTCATATAGTGTTAAAATAGAGTTTATAAATCTTAAATGATGGACCTCTGAATTATTTACCATCAAGTTGGATATATCGGACTTTTCACATAAATGTTGGTCAGAAAATGCTAATTACTTCTACATGATTTAAATGCAGCATTGGCCTCACATCAGGTTACATGTTAACTGGCAGATGCCAGCTTTCTGATGTTAACACGAGTGAAAGTTGCTTACTAAACGAGGGGATTTAATTCTGGCATGTTAAATTAGCATTTAGCATTTTGTTTTGTTATGTATGATCACAACTCCTATATGTCCAGATGAGGAAAGCACAAAGAACTTAACTTGACATCATGGGTGTAGTGCTGCCAGCGTGCACCAGACAGTGCAACTTCTCCCAAGTGAGGAAATAGAATATTTGCATTGTTTTTTAAGCACTTGAAGTTCAAATCATCAATAAAGTGTGCAACCTCAGTCAGACGGAGTGCAGTCTCTGCAGTGAGAGGCGTCTGTTTCCAGTTGTTTGAACTGAAAGCACTACAGCTTTGCTATTATATAGCTGTTTAAACATACATATGGTATTTACTCTATAAGGCTGGAATTCTTTAATATTGATGGCCATACTGGCTGTCAAAAAGAAAAGTCTAGTGTAAACTCTGACATCTTGTGTAACTAGGGATGATGATTAATGGATGATCGATTAATCTGTCGTTAAGAATTTGATGGATCAGGTACAATTTTAATCAGTCTACTATCAAACAAAGATCTGAAATATGGTACAGATGATTTTTAGGAGTATTGCGTACATTTCATAGGCTAATGCTGTCAGAGAATATGCAAATAAAGCTTTGATTGGGAAGAAAAAATGCATTTGGTATAAGCAAATTCTTTACGTTTTTAATAATGATTAATCAATTAATTGATTATTTATGTAACCAAAGATTGTTTACGTAAAGTGCTTGCAATTTGCAACCCTATGGATAACATCACATCCAAATGAAAATGCTGCCGAAATGCACTGGAGATATGATCACTGGACTCATGGTCATCGGGCAGCTTGTTCACTAATATTGTCACAAACATACTGGTGTTTGTGGAACAGGTGCTATAAATGGTTTGTAGAGGCTACCTGGTGTGGGTACACAGAGGGACTGTATCTGTGTGGACTCTTCATGGGAGAAGCCATGGACGCTGCCTGCATCTCATATCGATCTGCATCTGCAAACACAGAGAGGACGATCAACTCCAGCACACAAACATGTTGTAGCTCTACGCTGACTTATATCTATACTTTAACTATATTCTTGTTGTGATTTGTCTGTTTTTTCAGCAGGGATTCCTGAATTTTAATGTCTTCGTACCAGATTCCTTCTCTGACGAGCCGTCACTCCTCTTGTAGTTCCGGTCCATCTTGATGCTTCTCAGCACTCGCTCCAGAACCCCCTGACCTTCCCTCAGACGTTCAACAGTCGTGGGGACCATCCTAAAGAAATTCCAAATCCAGAGGTGAGACAACTTCCAAGTGATGTGACATGTTATGAAAGGTGTCTTAAATTTGTTGGGGCTCTCACCACTGGTTGTTGTTGTCCTGGCGTCTGGACGAGCCCTGGTGGTCTGGAGGACTGACCTCCTCTATCTGTGGGATGGAGGTGTGCGCTGAGGAGGAGAGGGAGCTGTGTGGGGAGGCCGGGGGCTGCATCTGCTGATGGGAATGGGAGTGATGGGAGTCCTGGGGGTATTGGGAGGCGGGCCGGGTGGGGGTGCCGCCCAGAGACGAGCTGCTCCCGACCGACTCCGAGTCGCGGCCGCTGCCCTGCTTCCTCTTGCGGTACTCCAGCAGAGACACCTGAAGCAGCAACAGAGGGAGGAGAGCAGCCGTTACACACCTGACACACACTCCTGGTGTGCAGCTTTTACACACAGCGTCATGTCATTCACACTGATGCTGGGCCGCTCACTCAATCACATCATTCACTAAAACTGAGTGATGGGCAGACCGCATGCACCACACCAGAGAGGACTCACCTGGAAACACCGTTTACAACTGATCAACATGACAGAAAGAAAAACACAACTTCATCACCATGGAGATTACCTCTGACATGAAAATGACACTGTATGCAGCTCTGGTTTGGTTCCATTCCATTATCATTCATCTAGTCATGAGAAAGGCTCATACTGTAGGTCACTGAGTGTGTTCTGTTAGTAACATACAGCATCGAAAGCTTGGACGACAGAGCAGGCAACTTCAAATGCACCACGCGATGATGCAACCACGCTGAAACAACAGCTACACAAACACTCATATCAACGTCCACACACGACATATACACACATCTCCACTGTTAACAATGAGAATGAGAGCACTCGTCCCAGCGTAATGTCGTCATGACACAGAGGAGGCTTGTGGGAACTGAGGGGGGTGTATGAAAGAGGCAGGGGAGAGGGATGATGTCCACTCAGTCAGGTACTGACATGGATGCTCTTGCCTGAATTTTTGACCCATTACTACAAATGTCCTGCTACACTTGCCAGTGGCTTTTTAAATTACATTTTACATGTATTGAAAATAAAGGATATATACAGTTTTCAACTGTTGGGAAACCCTCTTAAAGGGTCACGGCGGATTGGCCACCCACCCCTCAAGCCTGGTTCTGCTCAAGGTTTCTGCTTTTCCACACCACTGTCATGTAAGTGCTTGTTCATGGTGGGAGTTGTCGGGTCTCTGGAAACATTACAAAGAGTACAGTCTATACTTGCTCTGTATGAAAAGTGCCATGAGATAACTTTTGTTATTACTTGGAGACATATAAAATTACTTTACTGCTTTATTTTGACTTGAGCTGTGGCCACCAGACACATTTTTCCTGTGATCAGGTCAAACCAAAGTTTTGTGTGCAGGTATAGTTTTGTATTAACAAGGTCACTGTTGGTTGCCTGTTCCAGTACCAAACAAAAAAACTGTTTAAAGGAAAATTACTTCTTTTTAAGAAAACAAGTCTAAATTCTCTGATTCCAGCTTCTTAAATGTGAATATTTTCTGGGTTCTTTCCTCCTCTACAACAGTAATTCGATTATCTTTGGGTTGTGAACAAAACGAGACATTTGAGGACGTCCACATGGGCTCTGGGAAAACACTGATTGACATTTTCATTATTTTCTGACATTTTATAAGCAAACAACTATAATCGATTAATCAAGAAAATAACCTCACCGATTAATCTACTATGAGGATAATCGTTGCAGCCCTAAAATCTATTGTTAATTACAACATGAGTTGTATTTTTGTAGCTGTGGGCATCAATTCTATTGGTCTGACAAATTTACACTCACCAAGCTGAGATCTGACATGCACCCAGATTAGTCAGTTACTCTGAAGAGAAAATAGTGGCCTTGGGGTAATGTAGAGAAAAATATCCATTTCAACTTCAACCTACTCCAGCTGTTTACTTTTCTGTGCAATGAACGGGCTATTAGCAACATTTCATGCGTACTCATTTTCAGTTTCACCCTTATATTAGATAATCTGGCAAATCTGTTATCTATCTGATCATCTGACTGCTTGTGTGACCTTTGTTCAGCAATGTCACCACATCTCAAGATCTCAGCAATACTTACTATCGTGTGTAGGACACTGTTATTATACCTGACAGAACCAAAGGCTAACGATAGAAAACTAAGTTGAAATAAACCACAGTTTTTTTCTGTATTGACTTTTGTTCTGTTGCACAGATGGGTCAGCTGACTAGGGATGGGAATCGAGAACCAGAACTATTAAGAACTGGTTAAATATTGTCCATTTCATTGGAAGTGTATGCCTCAGAGCATAATCAATTCCTATGGAAGGTGTCAAATTTGTGACGTCAAACTCATGCGTCAGTGCTGCTGGAAACTTCCGACAGGAAGGAGTCATGGCAGAGAGGAAAAAACAGTCCACGGCCTGGTTTCATTTCATGAAGACAAATGACAGCAGTGCTGGTTGTAATAAAATAATAGTTTCAAGTGAGGGTGGAAACAGCAGCATCCTCTGAAACATCTTTCTGGTTTAAATTCCAGGAATGTCATGTATTTGACGCTCATGATTGCCACTGCTTCCAACCATTTGGAGGACCATTACTGAGAATAAATATCCTGTAATAATAACATTAGCGCCACACAGGCAGGCTGAGCAGAGTTTTTCTTTGACTATGAAAACCTTAATGAAAACAAATGCTGTACAAATATTCTCCAATCTCATCCATTTTAGATGATGAGAGACTGTTATTACAGCTACTCTCAGGCTACAGCCAGCTCGACTAAGACTGATCAAGAATTAATAAGGGAATCAATATTTTCTGGTTTCTTTACTCCTCTCTGACAGAAGACTGAATATCTTTGGTTTGTGAGTAAAACAAGACATTTGAGGACATCAACATTTTAAAAACAACCATCTACCCTCACACTTACAGGACTATGTGATGTGACCAGATGTATAGACATGTTAGCTCAGTTTAACATTACATTTGCAGGATCAAGACTGATGAATTGTCATACTCCTAGAGACATCCATTTGTGGCATCCTTAATTCACCCTGAGCCCCAGAACATTCCCACGGTGCCTTGTGATGTTGCATGTTGTTTGCTGTCAACCAGCTTTTAGCAGCAGTGGACGGATGGACCAGGGATGACAGTTTGCAAAGAGCCATGGATGAGATGGAGCAGAGACACATGGGCTTCATCTCGACACCGTCATGAGACATCATGAACCATTGGCCTCTCATGTTGAAGGCAATGGATGGACCTTTACATACTTCAATGAGTTTGACTGAAATGGTACAATAACTTAAAAACTCCTGTTCAAAACTATAACGCCTGATTTTAATGTAGGTTTGGGGGAGGGGGAGGGGCGGAGCTGTCAGAGCATGGGGTGGGTGTTGTATGCAGATGCAAAGAAACAATATTTACATGCACACTTCTAAAGATGTAGTTGTAGGGAGAATATTCACCATATTTTGTACTGGCTTGTATTCACTTCTTACAGCTATAGCCTGGTAATCTGGCTTCCCTGTCAGCAGACTAATGGTATGCTGGTTGGCCCTCTGCCTTGGAAGAAAAGTGGAAGAGAGACTTGGCAAAAAGTGTCAAGGAGCAGCGGAGGGGAGGGAGGGGGCAGAGGGAAGGGTGAGGGCTGGGTATCATTCAAAGTCTTCCATGCTGATTACTGAACGATACTTTTATCGATCCCAATTTTATAAAAATCCATTTTAACAAAGAGAAAATGACATATAACAGTACAATTACTCACTTCAGTTCAAAGACCTGGGAGCAACTGGAGGTTTTTGCTTACTAGACAGATATATCTATCTGCCAATATTATCAGCCCAGTATCAGCCTAGCACTTGCCTTGCGAGGCACCTGGACTGGCCAGATCTTGAGATTACATGAGAATCCATCTCGCCAGACTTCAAATTATCCGTTTGTGTCTTCACCAAAAGCTGTGCAGCCAGTCAGTGTCCTAGAAAAGACTTCTGGCAGCTACAGGTGTGGTTTTCTTTTTCCAGTTTTATCGGCAGCATTTTATGTATATCAGATCCCTTCTTAATTCAAGCTGCTCTAGTTATTTTTATTTTTTTTTTTTAAATAGCAGTGAAAATTTGCTAATTCTAGTGCCCCAATGTCATGTCACGTTAGCCATCAGAGACGCTCTCCTCCTCAGTGACTATGTGGTGGTCTGGCTATGGGCATCTTGTGTGCTTAATGGCTCACTGATGGTGATGAGCTTTACTACTTAGGTATCAAAATTTGGTACAGAATGACAGAAAGAAAGATGGAAGCTATTCTGTCTGTAAGGTAGAAGTATTGAAGTTCAGTACCCAGCCCTAGGATAGGAGGGGGGAGGGAAGGGGGTGGTAGGGTCAAAGCTACAGAGTGGAAATCATTTCAGATATACACATAAAAATGGTTAAATATGTTTGTTTAAATGCCTGTTGCTTTTGGATTTGACCAGCTGACACAAGGGACCAATTGAAATATTTAAGACAAAGTCAACGAGTAAACACAGAGCAAGGGGGAAGCACATCATGAGGTTCAGCTTTTCAGTTTGCACGTATCACACTCAAAGTCATTCGAGCAGATGAAAGTCCTTAAGATTTACCTGAAAAACTCTATCATCACAAAACTGTTTTACATTCTCATCATTAAGACATGGAGAACTTGCCTTCTTCTTTTGTGGTGGGTTGCTGGTGTGAGGAGGTGTGCCACTGTCCGGGTAGCCTCCTCCGTAATGAGGCTCGCCGTAAGGTGACATGGAGCCGGTGCCCACATCTCCCAGCAGCCCCTGGCCGCTTAGAGAACTGTGGAAGGACTCCGCTGGGGAGAAGCCGCCTTCTGACTGCGAGAGGCGGCGGTCGGTGGCCACGGTGTTCCCCAGGTTCGCGTTGAGGGGGGAGCAGGTGTATATGAGGTTGAACTCTGTCCTGAAGGCCTGCTCCCTGTTCTGGGGGGTTAGGTCTGAGGAAGGACAGGACACTGGGTTTAGGGAGCTGGTCCCTACAGACGATGGGCCCTGGGAATCGTGGCCTGAGGGGCCTCCAGGAAGGGAAAAGTCATCTGAGGTTGCAGCCACGGGGCTCTCCAAGCTGGAGGGGAGTGACAGGTCTGGGAACTGAGGCCGAGGGACATCAAAGTCTGTCTGAAGACACGGCTGAAATGAAGAGACAGAGGGAGAGGACAAAATTACTTAGACAAATTCGAGTACGAAGTCAGTAGTTTGACTATTTGCATTAGAGGGGTTAGTGGCAGAGAGACGGGGATGTACCTCAGGAGAGATGGACTCCGGCCGATGAACAGGAGACGCCTCAGGGGATGATATGTTCTAGAGAGAAAAGCAAAGGATGTTAGAAACTTCATAGTGTCAAAACACAAGGTCTGTCCCAAATATCCAGGCGTATTAACAGCAAATTCAGTTTCATTGGTGTAGTAGTGGACTTAAATACAACTTTTAAGTGCTTAAGATAAGATAAGATAAGATATTCCTTTATTAGTCCCACAGTAGGGAAATTTCCAGTATTGCAGCAGCAAAGTGGATGGCAAAAAATAAAGAAGCATCAGTAAAAAAGACAATAAATAGCAAACAAGCAATATAAACAAGGAATACTTGACCTTTACTTGAGTATTTCCATTTTATGCTACTTAATACTTCCACTCCAGTATGTTACAGAGGGATATATGTACTTTCTACTCAACTACATTTATTTGACAGCTTTAGTTACTATTTACTTATATAACAGACTCTTAAAATGCAACACACTGTTAAAGAATATGACTGAGATTTCAACAATTTTTAGTGCAAAGTTTATTGCAACCATCTGTAGTCCGCTAAAATGGCCAACCTTAACATGTGTTCATGCATTTCTCTTGGTTGGTTAGTTAACGTAAGCCGTAGCAGAAGTCACATCGTGAGATGGTTATCCTAAATTTCTGACACTGTCAGAATTTTGGTCACAAAACTATGCCAATGGCTGCCTTTGAACTTCTCTCGCAGTGCGATGTAGGACCAACATTTTGGAGCCACAACTAAATCACCATGTTTCTTTCATGCTGGTCGTCTTTTGTCTGGGACATCTCAAATCACAAAATGTATACCCAGCTTGGCATAAAACAGCGTGTTGTGGGGATGGTATTTTAGATGTCTATGAGTTGTTAACAGCTCAGCTGAATAGTGATTTTTCCCTCTTAACTTCTCATATGGTTTGATTTCAAGAAATGTTGAAATGATCCAATATATCACCAAAAGACTATCAAAGACTAGAGAAAATCCCACAAACTTCAAGCAGAAGCAAGCTTTTTCCTCATTCCTCTCCCATTAATCATGTCACAACCCCTCAGATATAACTGTGTATAAAACTCTATATAAAACTGGTTAAAGTAGTCCAAAGTGGTGCCACCTCCAGCAGCTACACCAGTAACATGCTGCTTACACACTGATGCTTCAATATTAAAAAACAGATTTTGTGTACGTGGGTGTTGATGGGGTTGGGCTCTTACTTCAAATTGCAGCGGTGTGTTGCAGCGGCTGGCGGGCAGTGAGGGCATGGGTGAGTAGGCCAGACCGTTGGGCAGCAGGGAGCCACAGGGGTTGTGGAGCAGCGGGTGGAGGGAGTCCTCCGGGAGCGGCGGTGTGATGGGTGACAGTGGGCGAAGCAGATGGTCCGAACATGCTGGTGTCGTCTCTGCCATGTACTTGGAACGGCGCTTCTTAAACGGTGCGTTGAGTTCTGTGATTTTAGAAACAGAAAATGTGGGAAAAAATATAAGTGAGTTGGAGAAACAAGAATACATTCACATTTCTAGTATCAAGAAGGTACAGCAACACATGACAAGACAGCAGTTACAGTAAAATATTTATCTGGATTGCATGAAGAACACCTCCAACATTTAGTAGTTTTTTTTAAAAACAGTACCACCAATTGCTTAATTCTGATCTACAGCTCATTCTTCTTGCAGTTTTGGTGATTTCAGAACACGCAGCAGTAAATGAGTCATCCAGATGGAGGTGGGGATGTACGTACCGCTGGACAGGGGGTTGGGGGTGGATCTGCTACTGGTACTTTGTTGGGAGGAGGTGGACTCTGTGCCGTCCTCCACACTGGCTGAACAGCTCTCATCCTCCAGCTGCTTTATCCATCTCTGCATCAAGACAAGAGGATTGTTGGCATGAGAATAAAAACACTTTTCACTTTTCAGATAAGCTCATTTAGACTTCACATACAAAAGAAATGTCTTCATTTAATGTAATTCAATACTTCTCAACGTTCTGAGTTTTATAAAAGAAAAATTTGGACAATGGACGTGAACATATTTTGTAGTACAAATGAGTTTAAGTCACATTTATTCACATTTGTGCACTAACGAACAGGTACAGTTCATTTTTGACCAACAATAAGAACTGCTGATTTTCTTCACCTTGTCTTTTTTCTCACTTAAACAAATAGCATACTTGGAAAAATTTTTTAAAATGGGATTCACAAGTAAAATGTATAAAACTGTTATATTCAACTGCATTTCAGACATTTTAAAGCTTTCAGCTTTTGATGATCAGGCTTGTTTAAGCACTTAATGTGAATTCACTGAGGATGACCACATCTGTATGCATTTAATATTCATATATTCCATCTTTCTATTAGAGCCAGACAGATATATATTGGTTGGCTGATATTGTCAGTATTGTTTATTATTATGTTTCTATTTTTATAGGTAGCATTTTATGTATATTTGATCTTTTTTCTTAATGAATTCTTCAAGTTGTTCTATTTGTGTGGCTTCTCTTAAATGTTTAGTTTATTATTATAATTACTAAAAATACCAGTAAATGTTTTTCAGTCAATATATCAATATGATATTTTTTTTTTTTTTTTTACACCCTGACATCTGTATCGCATCGGCCACAAAAATACATTATCTGTCAGACTCCACAATCTGTACTACTTTGCTGCATCTCTCACCTTCTTGTAGCAGCCATAAGTGCCATCCATTTGGAGTGGGCGGGGTCGGCGTCTCTCGGGGTTGAAGGGGGAGCCGAAGCGGACGTAGTGTCTGGGTGTGGTGCAGATGAGCGATGAATGCGAGAGGCCTGGCAGCATGTTGAGGGTGGTGGCCAGCACCGTGGGGTCAGTGGTTATCCGCAGCGGGCGCTCAACAGGCACCTCTTGGTGGAACTTCTCCCCTCCAGGGACCTTATCGTTCAACCACTCTGTCACCAGGTACTGAGAGCAAAGAGACACATTCATGTTCAACTCTGTGTTTGCAGGGAATATACTGAATAATAAATATGATTAGGAAAGCTTGACAATATGGAAGCCCATTTCCACCAGTAAAAGTAAAAATATCCTCATGGTAAGTCATAATGATGAGATCAAAAGTTGATCTAATTAGATAAAAAAGTCATGAGATAAAAAGTCGAACTAATAAGATAAAAAGTCATAATGAGATAAAGTCATAATGATGAGAAAGAGTCAATCTAATAAGATGAAAAGTTAAAATTATGAGATAAAAAGTCAAACTAATAAGATTAAGTCAGAATTATGAAATTAATAATTATGAGATAAAAAGTTGTAATTATGAGATTAAAAAATAATAACTTATTTTATAATTTTGACTTACCATAGGGATATTTTTTTCTTTTACTTGTGTAAATGGGTTTCCATACAACTCTAAACTAAAATAATAGTTTCTGTGAAGTCTCATGTTGTCTCACCTTCTTGGTTTTGGGGTAGCGTAGGTTGCCTCTGTTTATGCAGTTTAGACCCTGTCCATCTCCATCAAGGAGATGCCCCCCCAGACTGCTCTCTCCATGGCCGTGTTCAGCACCATATGGGCCCTGAGATCCCTCCTCGTCCAGAGCGGCGCCCTGATCGGCTGATGAGGGCGTAGCTGCCATCGCTGCGGCTGCAGCTGCTGCTGCCGCCTGCTGGGCGAGGGCCTGACGCTGCCGCCGGGCACGCTGGGATGAGCTCGACCGGTAGCGAGAGATCCTACTTTTGGGCCGAGGCTTGGTGGGTCGTGCGGGTTTAGGGGGAGCGACTGGGGCAGGCAGGTTGGGTAATGAGGTCTTTTCTTCAATAGATGGTGTTTCCTGTTAGAGAATGTAGAAACATAACAGATATAACACCAAAAAAGTTTGACAGACATAGATGAAACAAGTTGATTTCTCTCACTGACCATGACATAGGTGGTACGTCGTGTGCTGACCCCCACTCCAGTGTTGAGGGGTACAGAGGTGTTTCCTGCGGGGTTTCCTGCCCCGTCCTCAGTTTCCACACCCTCCTCCTTTACCTCTGCTCCTCCAACTCTCCTCCGCCTCCTTTCCAGGCTGTTACATGTCTACATGAACAGACAGAGACACAAAAGGGGAGTTAGACGGGCAGTCAGAAAACTACAGCCCCTTTAACACTGGACAAAAACCTCACCGACATCTGGCTTTTGTTTTCAGTGGGAAAGGGTACAACTGGCATTCATACCAAGGTCAAATGACTCTGCAGAGGTCACAGGTATAAATTGGTAGGGATGGAAAAGTGACACCCACACGAACACACTTTTCCGTGCGATGTTATGAAGGCTTGTCACCTCTGACTCTTAATCATCTCAGTCACAAATTCCATCCTGTTCAAGTGGCGCTCAAACATTGTTCCAAATTAGTCAGCGTTGAGTTTGAAAGAAAGACTGAAGTAAAAGATATAAAAAGTAACTGTCACTGGCCTCCATGCTGCTTTCTACTGTTTTCGGCCTCCTTTGTGACGTTAACCATGACACACATCAGAAAAAAACACA
>JAJHUR010131143.1:0-31990 GCA_027495735.1 Lutjanus campechanus | reverse complement strand
AAAATGAAACACCGAGAACAAATAAATAAATAACCAGAGGAGACGTGGACATATTTATAAAACTTTTTTATTCATTTTTTAAATCGAAGGCTAACTGAAATGTGTCCGATTCATACCATGTTCTGTGACAACAACGATAAACCATTGTCTTCTGTTTGTAACAAACAGAGAAGAAAAATAACAACGTAACAAACCTTGCAACACGTAGACCATCCAATATAAATTAAAATAAACTGTTTTAATACACAAATAAGCAGTTATTATCATTGAGAATAAGTAGGCCTCTATATAAGTATGTGAGCCATGCTGTGACAGATAACAGGCTGGATTAAACCCTCAACAATTCAGCACCGGCTTCATCTTCCTCCCACAACAGAAGAATTATGAGCCCGGTGCCAAGTTAGAATTCAGGGAAACCCAACGTTTTTCTACAGAAACAGATCAGGATTCCTGCACATTTTATCTGATGTCTGGTCTGGACTGATTTCACAGATGATTATTTGTGTGCAGTTATATTTTTCAGAATTTATCAAACTTTTTTTTTTTTTTTTTTTTTCTTGACCAGCTGCGTGTAGGAATCCTGACCAGAACAAACTGATCTATTGTACAAGTCCCACATTTTTTTACATGCTTGCAGGATAAAACTCAACAACAGGTGGAAGACTTCTACAATAGTCACTGCGGAGGACCGGCATCAGAGCGCTGCCGCGTCCCGTAAGATATCGAGGCTTGTTTCAATACGCACACATACATACTGCAACCAAAAGAGAGTGTTTTTCGTATCTTTTCTTCAACATTGTCAGAGGAAAGGGCGCCGTGCAGCGCTGATTCAAAGGGCAGAGCGAGCAGAAAAGAACACAACAATGCAGAATGAGCAAAAACACAACAAGGGGAAACAATTTGTTTCACGCTTTGCCTTCCTCCAGTCTGCTAAAAGTGTTAACAAAACGAAGTTCTTCTTCCAAACAGGTACAAGTACTTAAAATACTTGTCTGCAGGTAAACAACAAAGTTACAGGAGGTGGAAAAAGGCGTCTGTAAAGCAAACTGTTTGCCCCAAGAAAATACAAAAACAGAAAAGTTCAAGTCAGGTGTAACTCTTGTCTTTTTCTTTTTTTTTTCAGCGACAAAGAGTCTCGTTTAGGATGATTCCTTCTTTGGAAATGTCTTTAATGATGCCGTGGACAGAAAACTGGAGCGTATTGTGAGTATTGGAGGGTTTGTGTAGAACAAACGTTTCATGGCTTGTACAGTGATGTTGTTTCTCATGTTGCATTCCAT
Source organism: Lutjanus campechanus (assembly GCA_027495735.1). Lineage (NCBI taxonomy): Eukaryota > Metazoa > Chordata > Actinopteri > Lutjaniformes > Lutjanidae > Lutjanus > Lutjanus campechanus. The sequence continues at coordinate 30,710 of JAJHUR010131143.1, read as the reverse complement.
TAAATGTCAGAAAGTAAAACAAAAATAGCAATAACTGTTTTCTTTAACTATTATTGGCTGAAAATTAGAATTGCTGTGTTTTTGTTACCTTATAATGAGCTGCTTATATGTACAGCGGACCAAACAGTGGCTCTGGATATGTTTTTTTTGTTTGTTTGTTTGTTTTTTTGAGAGTTTTGCAGCCAACGTAGGTTCTCCTAGATGCTTGGAAGGGGAGGGTGAGGTGAGTTGGTTGCGATCTGCAAGCTCACTGCTGCCACTAAACCCTACACACTGGTCCTTCAATGTCACGCTAGGCTAAAATTATGACTTAATTAACTGGAAATCAATGCTAGATTTATGATTTTCTGACATCTCTGGAACGCAGCATGAGAAACTCTATATTTGGAAACATTCAGCATCTTTCTTCATCATTATAGAAGCCCAAATTTGGAAAAGAAAAAGAAAAAAAAAGATGACAAGTTGAAAATGAAGAAAAAAAATACTCATTTAAAATGATGCAACAGCAAGTCAAATACGTGACTTTGTAAGTCAATATTATGGCATAGTCCAAATAGACAATTCATCTTATTATTTTGACTTACAAAGTCACAAAAATCACCGTCAGTTGTCATGGATCTGCAGATGATTTTCTGAGCGCGTCAAGGACTTCTCATCCATGTCGGCTCAAAACTTTATTCATTCAAAAATAAACTTTCAATCTCTGTGAGTATTTTCGTTTGTCATTCAATTTTCTTTCTCTTCCTGTCCTGAGTGGGCTTCCATACATCACGGCCATGTAATGAGTGTATGTATCTTACGAATGTTTTGGTGTTTTCTGATGTCTGAAGTGTCACAAGGCAACAGTACTGGAGCATTTGAGGGGGGGTTCATTGCACTATCACACGTTTAACAGACGGATGAAGTCTCCGTTTGAGCCTGGACACCAGAAGGCACAACATGTAGACGCTGGGGCCGGGCATGGAGACGTGGTGATGATTGACGCAGTGGACAAACTGGGCTGCCAGGACTTGATGTTTACATGCACAAAGAAGCATACTTGAACTTGTAAGTGCATGAGCAAAAAAATGTGCTCAAAAAAATGCTCTTGCCAGGAAGATGTCGGGACCGAATGAAGTGCACGGGTGAGCGTACAGCGGTGGTTTGCACAAATGTAGCTAGCTTGAACAGAAGCTGTTCTCGGAGAAATCGCACCGTTTGCTCTTAAAACTGGAAAGGGCACTTAAAAGCAGAAGTACATTTTCTTGTATTTACACGTCCTCCCAGTGATCTGCAGCGTTTGTGTGTTAGGTAGTTTTACACTCTCAAAGTTGTTTTTTAACAAATGGAAAATAAAAAGTTTTGTGTGATTGATGGATTGAAGTAAAATGACCTTTTTTTTGTTCTCAAGTGAATAAACAACAATAATAACAACAATAACAATAAAAAAAACTTACATTTAGCACACTACGTTAAAATATGACTAATATTATCAAAAAGGCAAATAGTAGGTGTATTGCAACGCTCTCTGCGGCATCACTATCAAAAACATCTATCTTCATCATCCTCAATCTCATCATCATCATCCAATCATCATCATCATCATCATCTGAGACAGTAAGGAGGCGTGGCCGTGGGATGATTGACAGCCCAAACCGGCCACTCACATTTTGCCCGTCTCAGCGCAGGCAGGCACACTTGTACGACATAGCAACGACAATAAAACGATGAACGTTTCCTAAGAGACCGAACGACGGCCAGCCAATGGCAGCGAGGGCCGGCCTGAGAGGAGCTCTGTCATTGGACAGCAGGCATCTCTAGGGAACAGGAGGAGCTCGTTCAGACGGGAGGAGGAAGAAGGAGGAGGAGGAGGGCGGAGGAGGCAACTCTCGAGGTGATCCAGGTGTGTGTGTGTGTGTGTGTGTGTGTGTAAGATAAATGTTTTAGCTATCTTGTGTGGTCCACAATAAGAATAAAAATGTGTGTGGATAAATGAATGTGCACCTGTGTGTGTGGAAGGTCTGGTTCTTAGGGTTAGTTTGTTTAGTCTGCTCCCTGTGTGTGTGTGTGTGAGTATGTGTTTAGTTTTTGTCTAGACAGCTGGAGGTCTTTTCCAGGGCAAGTCAGTGTACATTAAGAGAACCGACACACACACACACACACACACACACACACACACACACACACTCTGCCCTGGGAAAAGACACTTTGCGCTGACTTTACAAAAACACTGTGCTGTAACACTTCCTTCACGCTGGCTTAAAGCAAAGAGAAATGTGTGACCAGTTCAAACAGATACAGATTATTACTGGCTTGGACACGTTTTAGGAGACGGAGACCTGATTGGTTTCATATGTGAACATATGAAACAAGTTTATGTGGATTTTTGTTTAACTGACTCCACTTAAGCTGAACTTGAAACGATTTTTCCAAGTTTGTTTTATGCAGAAGAATATTATGGCCGGGAAAAGAATGAAAAGAAGATTTTTTTTTTTCATTGTGCATTTCCAGAATGAAGTCGAAATGTTGAGAATGAAGTCAAACTTTCAGCATTAGTCTAAAATGCAAAACTAGCCTTAATCCTCTGAGTTTTCTTTCTTATGCCTGAAACTAAGGTCAAAATGTCGACAATAAAGATGAAAAGCCATTTTTGAAAGTGAAGTCAAAATGATATTTCAGCTTTATTCTCTACAAGTTGACTTTATCAAAATAAAATAAAAAAATCTGGATTTTTGTCTGCATTTTGAGAAAATGTTGAAAGTTAAAGTTAAAGCATTTTACTTTTTGCTGTTACTTTTTGTTACTTACTGACAAAATGCAAAAAATGTCTCCTTAATCGCCTCAATTTTCAACATTTCGACTTAATTCTCATAAAGCAATAAAAGTTAAAGTCTTCAAGTTAAAATATTAAAAAAAATAAAGCTGAAATGTCAAAAATAGTCACCAGGAAAAAATAGAGGAAAAAAATAAACCAGGATGATTTTTTTCATTTAAAAAAGTTAAAATAAAGTTAAAATGTTAATAAATTAGTTGAATTATCATTTCATATCATTTTCCCAACATTTTGACTTTATTCTCAAAATGTAAAAAAAAAAAATCAAACAAAACAAAACAAAAAAACTCGCCCTATGATTAATTATTTTAATGACTGGCACTATGAAAGGTTGTTTTATGATTTAAACAAATAATCTACCTCCTCTCATTTTTCCCCTCATGTGTGGCCTCAATACTCTTCTGTGCTTTTAAAACAGCTTTGATATGAAGACAGTTTTATTAAACGAGTCGCTGTCATCATCCTTTCTGTCCATACTGACTGTAAAAAATGCCTTTGAAGCACAAATCTAATGTAAAAGATGGAAAATATCTCTCTGCATGTAAACACACCAGTGTGTATGTGTAGGTCGTGTTTGGTGTATCAACAGCACGTGTAAAATAAATGTGACTTGTGTTTCCACTGAGCCTCTGAAGGAGTTTGTCCCTCCTCTCCTCCCGTCGTTCTTTTTTGTTTTGTTTTTTGTATCGTCAGCCAGCGCAGGTTTTCCCTGAAGCGAGAGATTGATCCTACACTATTTAACTTCTCATGAACTATACTGTAGGTACATTAAGTTAAATTATTATCATTTGCTATCATTTGTTTCTACTGTGACGCCCTGATCAGAGCCTGTCCGGCCTTCTCATACCCGCTGCAAACCCTCCAGAGCAGGGAACCAAACCATTTTAGAAAGGTAACAGCCCAGTCCAAATACAAGAATAATACTGGTGGAGGGGGGCGGGCAAGAATAGGGTAGGATAAAGGAAAGGAAGAAAGGAAAGGTCAATAAATTATCTAAATTTATGCTGGGACTGGGCTCACAATCTCATTCCAAACTCAAAGTTGATTCATACTTTGATTGATCCACTCATCTCTCCTTCAGCTGCTTTGGGTCAAGAGATTAATTTCTTTATATCATGATTTTTCTTTTTTCAAGTGCTCGTCGTTAAATAAAAAATGGCAGTGCAGCAGCACAGGAACAGAGGAGAGAGAGAGAGAGACTGTAAACAAGACAGAGCGAAGGTGAATTGCAAAGAAACAACTTTTGATTATTTGTCGACTTTTTGTCGTTTTTTTTTTTTTGTATCAAAGATGATTAAGGCGAGATTCATTCAACAACAGAGAATTAAAAGTCACTGTTCATCTGAGGAGGAGCCTGTGCTAAATGTTTCAATAGGAGAAATATTCCTGTCTCCTTTAATGCAGACAAATAAATCCAATTTTATGAGGGTTCGTTGCTGTTTAGAAATACAGTCAAGTCACAGAGATAAGCATCTGTTTTTCTGAAAGCTAACTGATTTGAAGATTCTGTATTTCCAGAATCTTCAAAGATTCCTCAGTCTAATTCTATCTGGATAAAAATTATTCCAACTGCTGCACGATAGAAAAGATTTTTAACTGTTATCTCTGGTTGCCATCTTTGTCTGGATTAGGAAACAGGTCAAAAATCATTTTTGTTGTGCAGCAGACCAAATCTTTTTTTTATCCAGATGGTTAGGGGACTCTTTAAGGATTCTGGAAACAACTTCAGAACAGTGGCACGGGGTTTGTTAGAGGACTTTTCTGGTGTTTTCAAGGATTCAGAGAAACAGCTGCTTAGCTCTGTGACTCTGATGAAACGATAATACATGAGAGGCACAAACTGATGGGCCGAACATCCAGCCTTCCCATGATTCGTACGAGAAGGAAAGAAAAGATTTAGGATTTAAGGATTCACCGAATCAAGATTATAAAATGTCTTTTTTGGCCTTTTGACTCTCTCCTCTCCTCTACAAACTTAGGCTGACTCAGCGTCAGGAGTTTTGGCAGTGGTTCGGTTCGGTCCCTGCCTGTGGAGGGCGCTGTTGCATAAAGGCTGGACACTAAAGGGCTTCATTTGGGCCTGTGGTGGTACCTTCACATCAAAATAAGTTCACAACAACTGGTGAACCTGAGACCACCAGGTTAAAAGAGAAAACACACTTCATACAAGCAGCAACTTAAAAGAAAAAAAACAAACAAAAAAACTACAAACATCTGAATATTCTCATCTTCTATTAAACAAAAGTTTGACCTTTATTTCCACACTCTTGAAGAGATGACATAAGACGAGTTGCTATTAACACTCGTGTCACTTTTCAACACTTCAGCGTGTCTAGTTTGCGACAACCCGTCTCGTGCTGCGTTCAAAGCACAAAGAGTTCTGCTCCAAAACTGAGATATCCACCATGGGAGGAAGAAAAACTAATAAATATTTACTTTTAAATGGACGCAAGGTCACGTGATCTTTCAGTGAGTCAGTCATTACTCTGGCTGGGTATCAAAACTCCAAAAGACCCAAATGTGTCTGCAGCAGTGAGTATCGAAACTGGTCCCATTTCTGAGTAATTTTTCGAGATGATTTCAGCTTCCCAAATTTGAATTTTCTGTTTGTTTGTTTGTTTGTTTGCTTGTTTTTTGCTCATCTGTGACAGTAAACTGGAAATCTTTGGGTTGATCAACATTTTCACTATTTTCTGACATTTTATGAACCAAACAACTTTATTAAGTTGAGAAAATAACTGACATATTAATCGATAATGAAAATAATGGTTAGTTGCAGCCCTGAATTTAAGTTTTCTAAATTTTCTATTATGTATTTTGTTTTATAGTTATACTGTTTTTATTAAGAACATTCACATTAGAGAAATGAAAAGAGGGTTTTTGTAGAAAAGGGCGTCTGTATTTCTCAAAGTAAGTTATCCAAAATGTTGGTGCTGGTACTGAAAGTTTGGTGTTTTGCTGGAAAAACTTCAAATGATACCCAGCCGTAGTCGTGACTACTACAGATCACACAGACTTCAAAATAGTGGGGTTATGATTTGTTTTCCGCTTGGAGGATGTTTAAAGTTTTAGAGCACGACTCTTTGCATCCTTTAAAAGTGTGGCTGTAAAGGTCGAGGGAATTCAACCCGTAAAATTAAAGGCTTCCACTGTAGTTATTATCACGCGGCGGCGAGCCGAGGCCGACGCTGGCTGACGGGAGATTGTTGTCTCTTTCCTGCTGCAGTAAAGTGCTCAGAGATGCCTGCAAGAGAGGGAGAGAGACTCGCCAGAGGAGACTGTGTGTGTGTTTTGAGAAGGCAGGAGAAAAACTGGAGGTGTGTGACCAACAACATCACTCTAATGTGTGTGTGTGTGTGTATTCGTCTGTGTGTGTGTGTGGCGACAGCAGTGCACAGTGCATCACTTATTTAGGGCCTTTAGGGCGACCTCCTCTGCAGCGGCGCACTACAGAGGGGACGTTTGCTGTCACTGGGTCTGCGTTGTTTTTCTCTCTTTTCACCCAAAGGAACAAAAATTCTGACATTCAAAAAAATAACACACAGGAGAATTAAAGACTAACTCTACTACGTCCTACCCTACTGTTACATTACACATCGTCTTGATTAGTTCAGACGTTTGTCGACGTGACAAAGTCTGATGAGCAAACTCGTATGTGCTTGACTTGTTTGGTCGAGGTAGTGACAGCCAGCTTTGGGATTGGCTAACGATTCGGCCAATAGGATGAAAGAGAGAAAGAGAGAGCAGCTGATTGGGCCCACAGGTTGAATGCTGACTTGCGGTTGGCTCACAGGACTCAGACATTTGCATAAACAAGGGATTTAATCATTTTGTTTTTTAATCAATGGTACAGTAACGGTCGATCCGAGTCTGTTGAACCAAAGTCAGAATCTCCCCATGATATGTTACTGTGATACTGAACACTGTGCACTGAACTGGTCCCTCTGGCGAGCCTCTTCAGGTCTCTCTCGATCTGTTTATGTCTCAATAGACAGAGCTCCTTCACAATAAAAGTCTCTCACACACGTTCCATCTCCGCATCCTTAAAAAATAGTGCAATTCTTTTCAGCAATTATATAAATAACTCTAAATTCGTGCTTTTTAAGTTCGCTCTCGGTTTGCATACATGTGTGTATATATACTCAGTCTGTAATGTATATACATGCCAACATGTATGTAGCAAAATGTTCAACGTGAAAGTTGGCACCCCAACAGATTACTGATGTTTGTTTCTTTTTTTTCTAAAACTAGACAAACATATAAAACAGAAAAAAAAATTACTCATAAGAATCTATCAAGTTTAGAAAAATACCCCTACTTTCTTTTGTTTTCTCTCTCATCAATCATATTGCGGATTTCTTTCTTTTTCTGTGGTGAACAGTTTTGAACTTTGTGCAAACCTTCTTTAGAAAACATAAAATTTAAAAAAACTAAAAAAGGATCTTAGCGACAACTCCTGCATCGGTTGGTCGATATAAGGCAGAACGTTTAGCTCGAGGACTTTAAGCACTGTGCTACAACTGGTGAGCTAGTCCGAAGATAATGCTAACTAAAGCCAAACTCTCTCCGGAAATATTCTAAATGTGCTCACATGTCCCGGTGATGCAGCTAAAGCCTGGTGCAGGAGTCACCGCCAACGTTGGACTGAACGGGACTGAGTGGAGTCAAAGCAGCGAGGGCGATTATCACTAAGAAAACAAAAACAAAAACCTGGAAGAATCAAGAAGATTGCAACATTTCGCCAGGAATTTTCTTGTAAGCGCGAAAAAAGACGAACAAACAAAGAAAAAGTTCTATAGAAACAAACAGAACAAGTAAATATTTATAATGAATGAAGACTAGTTAGATCAGTCTGACAGAGGAGGGACGAGGAGGGAAGAAAGGAGGCGTCTGTCTCCGCCTTCCCTTTGCACCTTCGGCCCTCCTCTCTGACATCATCATCGGTTCATCTGAAGTGCTCCTCAGACAGGAAGTAAGACGCTGTGGAACAGGAAGTACCAGATTTCCTCCTGCGACTGTGCTCCGCAGGAGTGACGTGGTTTTTCTGCTTCCCAGTCCTAGCCCGATCCATGAGGTGTCAGCTACAACTACAACTACCGTGAACCATCGACCAGGTTGTTCCTCATTTGCTACTGACCATTTCCCACGTGGTGAGCAGACATAATCCTGGTTTTTCCCACAGGCTAGGAAGAAGGAAGCGGTACTGTCACACCTGCTGGGGCTTCTGGGATTTCTCCTTCGTGTTCCTCGCGTTCCTGTTGTCCACGCTCCCTTGCTGCTGAGGCGGAGGTCGGAGCAGACCGTGTATGAACGAGGATGGGGGCGCCTGCGAGGACGATACAGTCCGATGGCTGTGGCTTGGGGGCAGGGACGTCGGGTGGTAGTAGTGCCCGATCACCTCGCTGTAGGTTGGGGGAGCTCCTTCTACTCGAGAGCCCTGCTTCTGGTGCCGGGACAAGGCCTCCTGGGCTTCTAACACGCTGATGCCTGGATGGACACTCGGAGGAGGGGCCTGCAGACTGGAGGCAAAACAACAAGGGTGATAAATAAGACTGATGGCAACAGCAACTTTTTCAGGAGACCAGGAACTTTTAGAAACTTAGGAACCTTACTTGCATTTTGACAAAAGGAACCAAGGTTTAAATTTAGTTCCACACCCATAGTTCCTTGCCTGACCAGCTCTGGTCAGTCAAGTTTCAGGAGAGAACCAGGAACGTTACATGACTGAGCACTAGTTGGAAAAGATTTTACCAACAAAAAATAAATTATCAGGTAAGGACTTGGGACCACCATTGGTTGTCTTAGTACTTTTAGTTCCTGGAACCATTTGGTTGATAAGGGATATACGGCAGCACAGCCTAATGCCTTCTTTACGCCAGGTGTAGCTCTCTGATGTTTATGAATCTGCTCAGGTTGTTTTATTTTGAAAGCTGACTAGATGCTCTATGCCATTTAATGTTGTCTGAGCATTCATTGTACAGAGAATAAGTCACCATGACAACAATCTCAACAAACAGCTGATGATTCGTTTCTTGTTACCTGGCCTGCAGACAGGAGCTGGATGAGTCGAGGGGGTGGGAGTCAAACACTGTCCGGTTGGGCGGCGCTCTGACCGACTCGCGGTTCAGCTCCATCTGTTGCTCGGGGTCTCGAAGCTGCAGCGTGCAGGGGCCCTGGTACGGCGGGGGCTCCTCCCCGTCCGAGAGGCAGATCGTGGGGGGAAGATCGATGAGGCTCTGGGGCAGGTAGGGATACGTCGGCTGGAAGCGACTCGGCGCGTATGTGTGCTGGAAGCGCTGGGACTGGAGCGGAGGCTGGGACTGCGACTGGGCGTGCTGAGGCTCCCGCTGTAGGTAGGACGAGTGGACCCCTCTGTCTGGAGGACGTGGGTTATACACCTGGTGCTGTGGTGAGGAAGGGCATCAAATTACTGCTGTGTCATACTGTATTACATTACACTTTATATTCCACTGAGCTGTTCTAAACCTAGTTCTTGGTTAACTAAGTTGATTTACTTTTTGTCTAAAGAAGAGCTCACCTCATTTAGACCACTGTTTGTCCCTGTGCCCTCAGAAGACCACAGACTTCCCTCCTGACAGAGACAGAGAGACAGAGTTGATCTATTGAGTAAATTCACTTTATTTTAAACCGATTTACTAAATATTTTATGTGTATCGTCAGTACTAGGGGTGTAGCAATCGACTGATCTATCGATTCAACGATCAACGATCCCACAGCATTGTTGCAAAGTGAAAATATCTATCCATTTTGTCATCTTTAAGATACGCCTTTATTTTGAAATTCCCATGGTCAGGCATAGTCCCTGTTTCTGTCCAAGTGCACCTCCTTTCTAAACATTCAAACAGTGCTGGCATCAGGCAAATAAAGGCAAGCAAACATGATGAGGATATTTACTTTTGCTCTCAGAAAAAAATCAGCAGTGTGGAAATATTTGCAAACAATGCTGTTAGGAGATAAGCGAGTTGCCCTCGCTACGGCGATATTATCTGCTCTGTTTTTAGGCTGTAAAAACACGTGCATGCAGGCTGAAAATTCAACTGTGGTTTTCTGTCAAAATGTGCAGGGACTTCAACCAGAGGTTTGCAAGAAAAAAATATAAATACGTAGAATTTGTTAAAGCTGTGAGTAGAGGAAAAGTCTGCTAGCCACTAGGCTAATTTAAGCTATGTAAAATGCCATATGCTTAAGCTAATGGTGACTAACATAAAAATAGTTTTGCCTGTGAACCTTGACAGTTATTATTGAGTCAAATTTTAAACTTTTGGTCAATATTCTTGCTGTTAAGCCGTGTTTTATATTTTATATTATTGTGATGAAACTTGTGATTTTCACCCCTCGTACTCTTCATACCTGTAATCTATTCTTGTACTTTGGCAACAAATACTGTGTTCTGACTTGTAGCATTATTGACATGAAATACAACAAAACATTTCAACAGCTATCGGGTCTAAACTATACACTCCTGCTGATAAAATATTATTATGACAGAAGAATGTACCAACAGACGTATTTGATCAAAGCTGTGACTTTGCACTGATGTGCTTTTTGTTGTTTGATTACATGTTTGTCCACTAGAGGGCTCCACTGTTGTGCAACAAACGCTCAACTGCTGCAGAACCTTTTATATATTTTCATTTCAGTTTTGTTGTTATGTCTCAGTGACTCATGTCACCGCCCATATGAGACCTGCTCTAAAATCTTGAGAATTCAGGAACATTTCTCAGGTTTCACACAGATATTTCTGTTTGTAATGCACACTTTTTCATATTTTTTTTAAATTTTTGCAATTCTTAATAAACTTATCTACAGATTTCTTCACATAGGTTAATACATTTTAAACAGTTGACAACTGTTGACACTGGTACGTGACTCTGTAACTGACTTGGTAAAACATCGAGCAACAAACTTGGACTGATTTCTTCCCCAGACTGACACACAATGCAGCTCTTTACTTCTATTTAAAAAATGTCTGGCAGGAACTTCTGCAACTTTTGTGCAGGTTTGTTGTTCTCTGGCGACAGTTTTCCTGCCTGTCTGTCTGCCTGCGTGTCTGACTGACTGTATGTGTGTCAGTGTGTCTGTCTGCTAATCCAAATTAACTAGGACAATGACTCCCCTGAGCTTATCAGGAGCTCGGTGTGTGTGTGTGTGTGTGTGTGTGTGCATCTGTGTGTGTGTGTGATTATGCTTCATCCTTTACTCATATCTTACTTGTAGACCGAAGCCACACACACACACACACACACACACACACACACACACACACACACACACATCAGTGATTCAGTAGCAGGTGATTCAGGGAGCACAAGTGAAGTCATATGTTTGTAGAAGCCTCAGGTGTAAGTCAGCTTATGTGTGTGTGTGTGTGTGTGTGTGTGTGTGTGTGTGTGTGTGCATGCATCTTGAAATAGTCTTTGGCCCTTAATGAAGAAGTGAGTCAGTGTGTTAGCGTTGGCCTGCAGCAGTGTTTAATCACTATGATCGCATGCTGTCAGTCAGCAGCTCCTCAAACTCTGTTTGTCTTCTGATTCTGCGTTTCATTAAGAACTGTCCTCCTCACTGTGACTGAACCAGTAAAAACACGGCTCCTCTCCTCGCTCTGCACGGTGGGAAGTCTATCATGAATAATGATGAATAATTATAACAACAATGTCAGCATGGTTACTGTTTTTATTATGTTCCTTTGTTCTCACAATACATTTATTCCCTTTTTCTTTTTAAACTTTCTTTTTAACTTCACAATGACTTTATTAGTCTCTTTGTCGCTGTATTAATTTTATTTTATTTACTTTCTATGATGTCCATATCTATAATGCATTATAACGCATTATACACAGGTGTTTTATTGTGTCTGCTTAACGCAAGGTGAGAAAATATCTCATTAAATCTATGCAAGAACGAGACACAAAACGTTAAATTAATTAATGTGTTTAAAGGCTGATAACATAAATTGAGCATTCAAATTTTGCACAACTTTTTTTTACTGATGAATAACTTAATAATGGCTATTTACTTTTCACTAATGTAATGTTTTCCCCTCCACAAACATAGTTCTAATCAGGGCTGAACGATTCTGAAGAAATATCTAATTGCAATTATTTTGGCTGTTACTGCCGTTGCGATATGATCTGTTGATATTAGAGTAAAGGATCATTCTTACATCATTATTCTCATTTTCATTGAAAAACACATTGAAACAATTATGGTGTGTTTTTTTTTTTTTTCAGGGATCTGTAAGATCTGAAGTTCTAGAGAATGATTTGCTGGCCAGATCACCTCTGTAGCACCGCGATATTTTATCTAAAATGGATATTTTGACAAACATTTCGCCTTCAACAAATATTGTGCTTCCTGTGATTTGAAAATCGCAGCAGACCATAATGCGATTTCAATAAAATTTCAATGAATTGTTCAACCCCAGTTGTTATGCATTACAATCATTTTTAAATACATTCTAATCACATTATATTGCATTAAAACAGCAGTTATAATGCATTATAAAATGGTTACAACTAGGAGAATTACACTAGAATCCTTGTCAAACACAATCACAATGAGTGACCAGCAATTATTAAGTATAATGACACTTGACCTTATAAGTAATCATAAAATCCCTGATAATGTGTTATGATATTGTTGTTATTGTCGTAACTATGACATAACATGTGCTGCTGTTTATATTCACTGCTCTCTATTTGCTGCTCAGGTTTATTTTCTGTGGCACATTGATATCTGCTATAAAAACTTGTTGCAGACAGTAAAAATGTGACCCAGTTTTGTGACTATTCATATATTTTCACCTTAACATCACAGTTTTTTTTTACCATCATTATTTAACTGACTTTTTCACTTTGAGAAACCAAAGCTTCTGGCCCTGAGTGCAGCCTCATTTACACTTTGTAAAAAATATGCATCTAAAATAATCAGACAGCCATCTGGTCACACTTACTCCCTTAAAGATCCAGTTATAAACACACCAGAGATGAATAAAAACAGATTCCTTCAAGAATTCTGCAGTTGAGGCAATAATATTGACAGTTTTGTTTTTTTTGTTTTTTAGCAATATGCTCTCTTGTGCTTTTAACATTTCTGATCAGAGAGTTCCGTAGGAACAAGTAGGGGTTTTCTGGCACAACTTCACCCACTAACAAGGTGCACGGAGAGAAGAAAAATGTCCAGAAAGAGGTAAAACTCCAGCAACACTTGCAGTACTAGGAACAGCTTTATTAGGTCAACTAATAAAGCTGTTCCTAGTACTGCAAGTGTTGTTGCAGCTTTATTGGTCAGCTTTTTTTTGTTTTTTTTTTTAGCAAGTGTTGCTGGAGTTTTACCTCTTTCTGATCAGAGAGTTCCATCAGGATACAATCTAGAAAATATTTGACTTACATTGGCCAGCGGCAGGTGTCTCCTGCGTGTGGGGGCGTGTCTGGAGAGGAGGGAGCGTGCTGATAGGCGGTAGTGGTTCAGCAGGCAGGTGATGACCACAACCATCACCATCATCACCACCACGATCACCAGGATCTGGACGAACTCCAGCTGGGCTGCAAGAAACGACACAGAAACAAGAGATCGCGGTCAGTTTCGCTCGTCACGGTCTGTCTCGTGGAAACAGCCTGCGCGATTGTCTCCTCTGGCTCTTGGTGAGTTTCGTCAAGTCTGAGGAAACAGTCTGCTTGTCTCTGCTTGGGCTTGGGATTTTTGGGATTCGGAGGTTGCTTTACAATCTGGGGCGTGGTGTTGGGGCATTTCCCTGTCAGGGAAAAGGAAGCTAAAAAAAAAGAGGGAAGGGACATTACATCACTATAGAAGATTTTATGCTCCGCTTGGTGCCAGACTTTCTGTCTCAGCTCGACTGAAGCCTGCGTGAGGAGCACACGAAAACCCATCATATCTACATTGTATGATTTTTAATGTAGAGACGTCTCCAAAACAACACAACACACTTCGGAGACAGAGAAACATACTGACTGAAGTATAGGATGTTCTAAAGTGATGTAATGTCCCTTCCTTCTCCTCTTTTAGTTTCCTTGAGCCGGGATGGGGCGAATTAAAACATTCTATGCAGTTGCATTATGGGACGTGTCGGATGTTTCGGGAACTTGATTCACACTAGGGTGGGCCTCTGGTGCGACCCCAAACTACTGAATATGTAAGTGCAAAGTACTAAATCCCTTTAATTTTTATCTAACTACATTAAACTTTATGTGTACAGCACATTTAAAACAACATGAGCTGACCACAGTGCATCGCAAACATGGGCAGAAAAAAAACTACAGGTCAACAGAGCGGGCAACAAAATTATGCATATGTAAACAGAGATCAAGATAAAATCAATGAGTAATGGAAAAACTAATAAAACAGCCACTATAACAGGCCAATTAGCGGTAGCGGTTTGTTCCAGAGACTTTTATACAACTCTGTCATGATCAACGACCATACAATCATCATTAAACCTCATCATCATCATCATCAGTAACAATATGACGCAGGAGAATTTGCGTTGGAGTTTTTTTTAACATAATTTTGATGTTTTTATTGTTTACTATCTTCTTAACATGTTTGAAGAAAAAATCTATCAATCTATCTATAAAAAAAGACGTGTTCTGAGTTCAGTTTTTTTCTTCAAAGGTTAGTTATGTTATGGATTTCAAATCTTTGTCATAGTAAAAGTGCAACAGATCTTAAGTGTCTTTGTCTGGTCAACCACAGAGAAATAAGCTCCTGATAATCAATTAATATAAATATATAACTGTGACACCTTCAAGTTATGTTCAAATGTTAAATAATTTCTATTATGTATTCGGGAAAGACTCCAAATCCCAAGTATATTAAACAGCAGTGAGTCTTTTTTACTGGAAAATCAGACATTTGTCATTTTTGCTTAATACATTAATATCACAATAGTGTTTATTTGTTGATAACTATCGATAAATCAACTTATCATTTAAGTATAATGCATTTATTGTTGGTTTGAGCTTTTTCACTGGATATGGTCATAAAAAATAACTGAATGAGTAAATACTCTACTGTGTGAATCAGCACTTTACCAGTAAAAACATATCTGACTATAAATGACTCCTCTGTAAAGTGTCAACACAACAACAAGGTTTTTTTTGTTTCTGTGCATCTGTGAGACAGAAAAAGGTTTTCAGACTCAGTCCAGACAGACGTGTAGTCCTTCTGTGGGGGTCAGACACACAGAGCCAGACCAGACCAGACAGACAGGGCTAGCTTTGTTTAGAGACAGTCTGCTCCAACCCCCCCACCCTCCCTCCTCTGCACCCACCACCACAACCAACACCACCACCACACACACACACACACACACACACAAGCGGAGCATTTTTCTCACACTTTTTTTTTTTCACAGGGAGCAGGCAGAGGTCAGGGCCAAGTCAGACAGGAGAACATAAAGTAGCCTGCAGACAACACACACACACACAAACACACACTGCGTCCAGTTCTCACAGTCTCGTTACGTTCGTCTGACCGGCTAACCATTACACAACACGAGGAGACACACAGACAGTCAGCTGACCCTCACAACTCATTCATAACCCTTTTTAAATCATCGACGGTATGATCCCCAGACTTTATGTAACCAATTTAGTTCATTTGAAACCTAAAAACACTTGATAAGGACAACTTCACAACACACATTAGACCAATAAAAGAGCAAAAATATTATATAACTCGCATCAGTCCAGCAGGAAAAACCTTGAAATACTAGTCCACAGACAGATATGATGCAACTGGGTTAATTTAATGCCATTATCTGGAACCAGTCGTGCACCGTCCTGCACAGTAAACACAATAAACTCCATGAAACCTGGTTAAAAACCCACATCAAGGTGATATGACTCAGCTCTAGGTAAGTGTTTTATTTGTGGTCTGGTGTTTGAGGACCATCTGTTTGGAACTTCTATCGCTAAAAACAACATATACATCATTTTTATTCAAAAAGCATCTTTAATGTTCTCTAATTAGCAAAGATCTGTGCAGCTCATGGTGATGCATCTCGACTAATCACAAACTTTGTTGGAACTACTTAGTCTTTATTTTTATCTCCTCCTGCACAGTGTTCAAACTTTGTCTATATGGAAAAAAAATAAATTAAAGAAATAAGTGTTCATCTGGAGTTTCTGGAAACACAGCAGCAGTTGTAAAAGTCAGAGAGGCTTACAGTCACATTCCTGTTAAACCAAACTGTATTTGTACCTCAGAGTTTAACCATCCTCTGCTGCTGCTGCTGCTGCTGCTGCTGCTGCTGCTGCTGCTGCTGTCTCACCAGAACAGAAGAACCTCGAAAATGATGGCTGGTTAGAAGCCACCGTCCTTGAGTTTCAAAATAGAACTCAACTGCACATAACAGCTGAGCTGAATTTTACAGTGAACTTGACTTTACAAACAGAACTAGATTTTAAAACGAAGGTTATCAATCTGAACTGAACAGCCAAACCATTCAGAGGTTATATTCCCTCAAGGCTGGATGAAATCCTCTATCACAGTCTGTAGCTCATAAGTTATATATAGATTATATAGATAGTAATTTATTAATTGTTATAGATCAGTTATAAGCCGTTAATAGTAACATTTAGGTTGCAAGGTTGTAAAAAAAACTGGCTACAACACTTGCATTTTGTTTTTTAGCCACTTTAGTTAACGTCTGGAAAATGGGTGATTACATTGTGGTCTAAAATCAACAACTTACTAAACTTTTACAACTGCAGAATTCATGATTTGTTAGCAAACAAGAGACTGAGGAAGAATTTATTGACGGACAAAAAGATTTACGACTGTTTTATTATCACATTAATTGTGTGAACACCGATCAAAGGGCTTTTCATGACCGGGCAACCCCCATTACAATTTTCCAAAGCTTTTTAAAGCTGTAAAAAATTAAGCTGTGTTTTGATTCCGATCAAACTTTTGCTAATTTCCAGACTAAGGGAACAACAGGGGAGTCACCTCGCTATGAAAACGAGATTGTTTCATTTCAGATACTAAAAAGATCGCTTGGTTTGAGTAACTGTGCGATGCAACACCAGCTTATGTTGAAAATAAAGGAGTATAAATTCAAGAATACTCCTAAAGTTGAGCTTTTTCTAAACTTCAAAGTATGAACCCTGCTGTCTAAACCCCTCAGATACTCAATTTAGAGAAATACAAACCACAAAAGCTAAAAACAGTGAATATTTGATATTTTCTCTTGATAAATTAATTACAGGTATTTTTTTGTCAATCAACTAATCACTTAAAGGTCTTAGATAAACTCCACTGTCCTTAACAACAGACATTTAGAAGAAAAAAATCAAATAACTTGAGGTGCATCAAGCATCTCAACTTCTCCTGGCTGCAACAAGTCAGACAGCAACACTATCACACCTCGGTGTGTGAAACGCATCAACGCAGAAGAAAACAGCGAAACGCTGCCATTTGATCACAGACAGACTTTCCTTTTCTGTGAGCACAGATGAGAAACTCACCGCACAGTTGCGTCTGAACACAGTTGTCATGGTTGTGACTCCCTGACGAAGGCTGCATAGTCTTCACAGTGCAAGATGTTTGCCCAGACCAAGAGTTTCTCTCGTAAAAGTTTATATTCCAGTGATTGAAACCCAAAGCTCTGTCCCCAAGTTAACAAACCAAAACCGAACCAAAACAACTAAAATAAAAGAAACTAAAACAAATCTCCCCGCTGCTGTGAGACTCTAAACTACATGTCCTGCGGATGCTCCGACACCGTGTGTGTGTCCTCACCGGTTGACACACACACTCTGAGGCTGTGCCGAGCTTTGTCTGCAACTTTTTCTCACACACATTCCCACACTGTCCAGACACACACACACACAGAGGAAACAGCTGACCAGACCCCTCCACCACCACCACCACCACCACCCGATGGCTGTGAACAAAAGGGGTCAATGTGAGGGAGGAGGGGGGAGCAGAGAAAGAGACAGGGAGAGAGGGGAGAGGAAAAAAAAAAAGAGGGGGAGTGGTGGGAGCGTCTGGGAGACACAGATGGGTCAGGGGGACGGACAGAATAATGATGAGAGAGAGAGAGAGACGGGGGAGGGACGGAGGGAGGGAGGGAGGAGGGGGAGCAGAGTGTGAAGCGTGAACTTCCCCACTCACCAGGCCATGTGAGAAATCAGGGATTTAAAGCAATAAACTGATTTGTTGTAAAATTATCTCTGAAGAAATGTGAGTCTTGAATCTCTGGAAATTTTCTCGAAAATGGTGAAAAATGTTGCTCAGTGTTTCCCAAAGCCCAAGATGACGTCCGCAAATGTCTCATTTTGTCCACAGCTCAAAGATATTCAGTTTACTGTCAGAGAGGAGTAAAGAAACCAGAAAATATTCACTTTTAGAAAGCTGAAATAAGACATATTTTCTTAAAAAATTCAAAAACGGATTCATCGATTAGACAAATAGTTGGCCATTGCTTTAATAATCATTCCAGCTCTGTACAGAACATTTGGATTTAAGGTTGTCAAAAGCATCAATACATATTTAAAACGATACAGTATCTATCAATGATGCAGCAAAGCAAAAGCAGACAGAGTTACTGGCATCGGCAATTGGCCAAAATGAGTTGGAAATGTTCAGAATATTGATATAGGTAAACTCTGATATCATTCATCACTAGAAAACCAAAGAGTTAGTTTCTGATTTGAACAGCTTGCCAACAACTGATACTCAAAGCTGAGTGACGTTCTTAGCTTAGCTACGCCCAATCACCTGATAACTTGTTTAAAAAGATACAGCAAGGACACATAGACTATAAAGTGTCCCTGCTGACAACTGAGACTAAAATGTGTCACTGTAATAGAATTGAATTTGACAGATCTGATTCAAGTCTTCATCCTTGGATGATGATCGGGAAGAAGACGTTCTCAAAAGATGGGGTTCCCTCTCCTCGACCATCACGATTAACGCCTCCAACTCATAAAAGCTAGGAATTAACGCCTGTCTTTTCTTGTCTATTATAGCAAGCTAGCCAGTAACAATTTAAGTGAGACAGCCATTGTCGAGGATACAGACAGTCTTGTGTTCATTTTAAACACAGATACAGGTGTGACGGGACAAATGCCAGCTGAAGAATCAAGTTTACAGTACAGGAGACGAGCAGGAATTTTATCCGTAACGTGGCCCAAGGTCCTCAACTTTTACAAACATCCGTGTCAAACCGAAAATCAGGTTCCAAACGATTTAGATGTGCAACACAAACCCTGCGTAACCTGATTTCTTCAGGTTGTCTCACCAACTTCTTCATTATGTTTCCTATTACATTACAGGAAAACCAAGGAAAGGATTAAGTGAAGGAAGTAAGGAAGGAATGAAGGAAAGGGCACAAACACACATGGATAAACACAAACACGCAGAGTAAAATAAGGAAATGTAAACAGACACATTCCTCTGCTTGTTAAAGACTGTTATCATTGCAAAAGGCAAAAAGGAACAGACACTCAAACACTGTGATGCCAGCCTCGCCATCTGTGTGAAGCCACCCAGACCTCGACTGTGTACGTGTGTGTGTGTGTGAGAGAGAGAGAGAGAGAGAGTGTGTGTGTGGGCACACTGCCTGCTGACAGCTTGTCTGTCTCTATGTTCTGTCAGCTGGTGCTGAACTCCGTCTTTCAGCCAAAACACTCCCACAACTCCTTTCTCCTCTCCTTTCTCTCTGTCTTTCTGTCCGTCTCTCTTTTCAAACTCAGACACAGAAAAACTTCTCTCATTATTTTCCTGACGTAAGATACAAGATTATTACTTTGCATTTGTTTGCAACCCAACTACCGCATTTGACATGGCCTGTTCTTTGAGTTTATTTCAAACTGTGCCACCTTAATAAGGGTCCACTTGTTGACTCACACATTAAAACAGACAAAATCACTTCAGCCACTGATTCTGTCGCTATTCTCACTTTAAACAAAATGACAAAAATATTCCTTTGTATAAGATGAGGTGAAAGATTGCATCAATGCAGAAAGTGAGACTTAGTCCCACCCCCCCCCTTCCTTCAATCACCGTCCGATTAATCACAACAAATCCAAAAATAACTGCTCGAGATATTAATTCCACATAAATTCATATGTCTAAACACAACATTAAAATCATCTCAATATATGAGCAAATGTGAGAGATAAATGTTGACGAGAAATGGCTCTAACAACATTATAAAATGGCACTCAGCCTAGTTAAATGATTATTGCAGTTGCCGCCAAACTTTTTTTTCTTATCATGCCAACATAACTTTTTCAACACTGCCAAAAAAGCACAAGATTCTGCTGCTTCTTCATATTTTAGTTTCGACTGTGGCGTTTGTTTGATGAGAATTGCCAGTTTTTCTTGAAAACAAGAACATATTATTCTTGTAGGCTTTTTATTGCCTTTATTATGACATGAAAGGAGGAGAGGCGACGTGCAGCAAAGGTCCGCCGGGCCGCTGCCGAGGACCGATCGCCTCAGTACATGGGACACACGCTCCACCAACAGAGCTGCTGGGGCAGCTTGAAAACAATATGCTCGCTCTTATTCTCGGTAGCTTTGTTTCCAGACGAATCAGATTCAGAAACATTTTTTCACACTGGATATTATGACATGTTATAGCACGACAGAGTATATATATACATATATATTTGATAAAATGCTGAGAACAAAGTTGAAATACCATCTCAAGCATTAAGTCGAAATGGTGTTTATTGACATTCCTACTTTATTCTCAACATTTCGACTTTATACTCAAAATGCAACATAAGAGAAAATCTTTCTCGTCTCATTTTTCCCCCTTATACCTTAATGCTCTCCCATATTATAGCAGGGAGGAACTGATAACATTACTGATGGCGCCTGTGTTTGATGAGTCAAGTCTCTGCTGTGAGAAATGTCTGTTTCATTTTAGCTTAATTCCACAGTTCCTTCTGAAATATTATATCTGCACGAATTCCTTAATTCACCATAAACTATAGGGTGAAACTCTTTTTATGACGTTTTCCATCAAGTTTAAGAGCTTCATATGTATTTTTTACACTTCAAATGAATTATTATTTCATCAGCTATTGGATCATTGATCAGAGTGTGGCATGTTTGTTGCAGCATTGAGGTTTGAGTTTGTTTCCATTCAGCTACTCTGATTTGATGAGTCATAAGTCATAGAAAAATACTTTCTGACTGTGTGTGTGCGTGTGCGTGTGTGTGTGCGGCAGCCTGCAGTAAAACTTGTCAGCTCCCAAATGCAGAGGTCAGCAGGTCAGTCAGCAGATCTCCTCCCTCCTCTTCCTTGTCCTTTCTTATTTTTCACTCTCTCTCTCCCCCCTTCACTCTCTACTGCTTCTTCTTCCTTCTCGCTCATCTCTCTAATCCCTCCTCCCTCCTTCCACCCTGCATACTAACAGGGAAATCATTTTCTCATGTCATGTTTCCATCCAGATGTTCTGCACATCATGAGTTTCCAACAGAAGGTGTAACAGAATTATATAATAATATCAATTCACCAAGTTTTCCACTTTTGCAAAGCTGAAAAACATTTTTTTTGTGCAAATATGTCAGCATATTTTCAGCTCGAGTTTGTGTGCATATCCAAAATACACAAGAAAAAGGAACGGAAACTTTCTTTTCTTTCCCTGACTTATTCTTTATCGCTTGTGTCTCTTCCTTCCATTTTCAGAGGCTTTTTTTTTTTTGGCATGACAAAAATCATTTTTAAAGCAAATGTGTTGTGCAGATGCACCAGTGAAAAACATCCTCGAGGCCAAAAACATGCTTCAGTGAAGAGACACAATAACAGTGTTTCTTTAACACTGAGCCAAACAGCGCCCTGCTTTTGATTTCCCTCGCATTTTTACACCAAAATGTGTATAACTAGCGGTTTGTGCCAAATCCGAATAAAATACTGAGCATACTTAATTTTCTTAAGCTTCTTTCACAAACTAAATTCTGCACCTGCTCCATTTTGTAATGAATTTTTACAACTGCATTCAGAAATACTAAGATTACGAGTCAAAGCAGTCCCTCACCCCGAGATCATTTTCTAATTATTGGAACAGTTATTCCATTCAGCTGTTCGACTGTAGGCCTATTTTTTTTTTTCTGCAAATGTTTTATTTGTTTAAAAACAGCTGTATGGACCAGATGTTCACTACACGATGGTTTAAAGCTGTTTTCAACAAGTTTTCTCTCTGCCAGAATACATGTTGTTGGGGGAAAATGTTTTTATTTCCATTTATTTATTATTACTGTTATCTTTGGCCTATAACCGGCTGATTTAGGAAACTCGCTAAAAGCACAAAAAAATGCGAAAGGCTGCGTTTGGAAGAGGACCTGTACCCTCTGTGGTGACAAAAACACAACAGTTCTTATTTTCAGGAAATCATTACGGATACATAAATAAATCCCCCTAAATCTTACCTGCTGGAGCTTTAAGCAACGTGAGAAAGTAATCATCAATGTCAGAAAAGACATGCAAGGGGACATGAACTCAGTGAACTGGCTTATGGTGTGTTGTGATCAGGGCACCACTTGTTTCAAATTTCCACAAAACAGCGACTAGTTGTTTTTCTGGTCTTACGTTAGTGTCTCCGCACGCTGAGAACAAGAAACCACAGAGCTGCAGAAATAGATTTGATTTGAGTATAATGTCCTGCAAACTGAGACACTGTGGACGGTCCTCATTACATGATTTGGCCGCCGGTTTGGTAACTGGCAGGAAAAGTCGAGAGACCGATCTAAAGTCAGGGCTGTTGCACCATCCTGAGCGAGCTGACTCACCAACTTTAGATCTTTTCCTCTCCGGTTATTACTGACTGACTTATTTATTGACCGGCCAGCCAAGTTAAAGGGACACTCGGCTCGGGGGCTGAAGACGGGCGAGGGCAGTAAAACAACACTGATACGTTTCAGCAACAGACCGAACTTCATCAATAGCAACGAGAAAATTCTTATATAAAATGATCAGTTGTTTCACTTAAATGCAATAAATGCAAACTGCCACGAAAGCACAAAACAAATACGCCCTGACTCATAAACAGCCGGTCATATCTCTTATAATGGAGCTCGCTACAAGTGACACACACACTATTTAACAGGTGTGTTGTTCAGCTGGACCATCGACATGTGACGCAACAGCAGAAGCTCACGCTGTAAAAATTTGTTTTAACTTGAAAAAGTTATTATCCAGGCTGCCTTTAAATTTTAAGTTGAGTGGATTTGGAAAGACAAGTTGAGGTAATTTTGTAATGATTGAAAACAAACTTTTCTAGTCCGCCAATAACTCTTCAGTCACCCTGACAAACATTTATAACATTCAAAATAATTTTTACTGAAGTAATTCAATACTAACTTTCATCATCACTCACAGCGATTTATTAGTGTTTTAGAGACACAGCAAGTTGTCCCCATATATGTTGTCTTCAAACTGGGTCTCAGGAGATTTTTGACTCTGAAACAATGCATGCTGGGAAGTCTGCAAACACGCCGATCATATTTCTTCAGAAACTTATTTGAACTCTGTACAGTACATTAATTCAACTCATCATTTCAAGTCAAAAGACTTCAGGTTAGAAGAACTAAATGCTAGAAATGTAAAGTTTAATTGACTTAAACAAATAAAATTTAAATATTTATGTTAAGGTAATGTGAAAAGATTTGATTCCACTAAATTCCTGTATGATTTTTTTTAATCAGTGCAGACAGTGAGGAAGCTGTACAGGTCAAAGTTTATTTAGTCTATCAGTTATGCACCTTGATAAATGAAGTGGTTAAAATCAAATTAAGGTGGTTAACGTGCAAACATTCAACCTTTTTCTCCTAGTCTTTGTTAAAAAATTATCAATACTTAGTTGTACGCATATCGACCGAAATGAAACATTTTATCGTGATACATTTTTCAGCTGCATCGCTCAGCCCTACTCGAGGAGTCTGACAGACGAGGATGGAAATGTCTAAGACTTGCATTCTGAGAAATATAAGAACTTTGGAGCTTGATAGGAACTGAGAGTCAGCATATCTCAGCCTCTGCAGCATCCTCCTTTTTTAAAGTCTGTCTCCTGTGAGTCCCCCAACTTTATGTGAGTTCAACACTTAAATAATACACACGCTCCTGTGTGTGGATTCCTGACCTCATCTGACGGGATTTATCTGCACCAAAGTCGCAGTTCTTCAAACTCGCCTTGTGCAACTTGGAAGAAAACAACAAAAAAAGCCATTAAAACATTCTCACTTCTTGGTCGTGTTGCATGAGAGAGACTGCTGATCTCTTCCCTCCCTCTGGGGTGTTGTCTAGACAGGAGGAGGCTGTAAGCCTGGCAGGCAGGCAGACACTCCATGGTTAATCTAAAGCAATTAGCTCATTTGTCATCCACTGCCTGCTCTCCGTCTATCTGCCTCCTCCTCCTCCTCCTCCTCCACCTCCTCCTCCTCCTGCATTCAGCTAAAGGTCACAGCCGGTCATTGCCGAGTCAGATGGCTCAGAGAGAGCAGACAGACAGAGAGAGAGGAGGGGGGGTCAGGAGGAGGATGGAGGGAGGGAGAGAGGGGTGGAAAAGAGGATGATATGAGGGTAGGAGAGAGGCAGGAAAGACAGGGAAGAAGAAAGAAAATATGGTGGGAAGGAAGGAGGGGGTGGAAGAAATGGATGGGAAGAAGTGAGAGAGGAAAAGAAGAGAAGGAAAGCAGGAGATATGGTGCAGTAGAGTCATAACAGAATCTGTTTTTTGCATGAATTTGAATGTCCAGGATCATTTATCTAATACTATACAACATTTAACACCAATTTTAGAACATTTTATACTAAAACAAACAGCAGACTTGAACCCACATACTGTATGTCAAAGCAATGACACAGGCAAGTAGCATGAAACCTCCAAGAAGCTGATGAAACAGTCAGACAGGATGTTCACATGGGTGACTGATGTGGCTTATGATCACTTTGCATGCAGTGCTGTGACGATAGTCATCTCCTACACTCATTTATATACACACTGTAGGGATGTTTCTAATGACTAAAGGGGTGGTTGTTTGCAGAGTGTGCCTAATGTTAACAGCAACAGCCTGCCCTCCTTGCAGGTTAACGTCCACATGCCTGTGCTGTATATGATTACACACTGCTCCATTCGAGTGGCTACATGCCACTTTATTTGGAGCCTACATACAACCTTCTTTAGGCGTACACTTTCTAAATTTCGGTGCAACAAATTGCATAGAAACTTTGGGGATCATTATCCAAAATATGCATGTTGTTTAGATTTATATTTAAAGAAATGTACAACACGATATGTTATTAGATTGATCAAACTCAAGACAAATATCAGTGTTTGCCTAAAGAAAAAAATCAAGATGACTGATAACCACAAGTTTGTTAGGTTATGCTTAAGCTAAATGCTCCGATCAGAATGCTAATATGTACACCAGTGCTTGAGTCACTGCACTGGCTTCCTGTGTGTCAAAGGATAGACTTTAAAATCTTGTTACTTGTCTATAAAGCACTAAATGGTCTTGGGCCTAAATCCTAAATACATCTCTGATTTACTTGTACGTTATGAAGCACCCAGACCCCTCAGATAATCTGGAACAGGTCTATTCAGTGTTCCCAGGATCAAAACCAAACAAGGTGAAGCAGCCTTTAGTTTCTCTGCTCCCCACCTGTGGAACAAACTTCCAGAATATCTGAGGTCGGCTGAAACAGTCAGCTCATTTAAATCAGGGCTAAAAACACTACTGTTTACTGCAGCTTACCAGTGAAGTAGATATGTGACTTGTTGTTAGAATAATCTGTAGCTAGTGTTTTTATATTTGTCAGCTGTTGCTTTTGCTTTGTTTGCTTTCTAAATGCATTTTTGTAATGTTTTTAACTATTTATTGTCTTGCTTTTAGCCTTTGTCTTTAATGATCTGCAATTTTTTGTTTTATTTTATTGTATTTCTTGGAAAGCACCTTGAATTGCCTTGTGTATGAATGGTGCAATACAAATAAACTTGCCTTGCCTCACAAAGTTAAGAAATACTGCCAAACCGCACTGGTTTGTCCCACTTTCCGCCTCACCGGTTTTACATCCAGGCAGAAGTTTCCGGCCAGCCAGAGCTGCAGCCCCAGCTGGTGGCGGGTGGCTATGTAAAACTAGCGAGGGTAGTAAAGTTTAATCAACTTCACAACAACTTGATGACATTTCTAGGGCATTCAATCAAAAAAAAACGATTAAAATCCTGATGATGTGACATTTGTCTGTGTCTTAAGTCAGGGCATCTCTGCAGCACTACAACATTTGATTATGATGCTGTTTTTGTCACAAATTTTACCTTTGCAGCTTCTGCAATTTGAATATTGCACTTGTCACTGTTCGCAGAGACTCCAGCCTGCAGTGTCGTTTAGAGACTTAACCTGAGAATTATACAGACTTATGTGAGGCTTCGCGGTCAAAGAAAGAGCAGCCTCTGGTTACCAGATATATTTCACTGTATAATCAAGAGTTAGAACCAAATTTGCACACCATACACCCGCGCAATCACAGTTACATTATGTTCTCTAGCTACAGCTGACTGGATTGAACTCTCTTCAGCGGCCTGTCTGACAAGACGATCGTGAAAAACTAAAAATTCCCCACAATATCTCAAAAGCTCCGAGCTGCTGCATCACTTTGCAGGAAGTATTATAAAAAGCATGATGTACCGCAATATGTCTAATTGGAGAGAATATCAAATGGATATTATGGCTGATTTTAGGAGGTGCTGCAGCTCCCCTCGCCTCCCATGTCCGTGACAAGGAAGGGATTAAGGAAAATAAGGTAGGACAGAAAGTATATGGGAGAAGGAAACAGAAAGTTAGTAGTGTCAGAGCTCTGAAGGAGTAGAAGTAGAAAGAAGAGGAAGTGAAGGATACAGGAGAAAAGAAAGTTTAGAGAGAGAGAGGAAAGAAGCAGACAAGGAAGGAGAAAGAGAATGAAAAAATCAATGATGAAAAGAGGGAAGGGAGAAAGGGAAGGAGAAAAGGGCAGGAAGAGAGAGAAGCTTGCTAATTCCTCCCTCCCCCCTTCTTCCTCAGTCCTCGGATGACTCGACAGTCTGGGTAGTCAGAAATAGCACAGACAGCTGTATGTGAGTGTGAGTGTGTGTGTGAGAGAGGGTGTGTGTTTGTGTATATGTGTGTGTATGTGAGAGAGAGAGAGAGAGTTATAGGTCATAGGTGCACACAATTTGCTTGCTTGCCAATTTCCATGAGAAAGGCTATAGGGGGTGGAAGAAGGGGGGGCACACACAAACACACACTAGCAAATGCACACACACACACACACACACACATACACACTCCATTGACTTTGGAAGCCACGGTCATGGTGCAGCCAACAAGTGTGGGAACTTTGGTCCACAAAACTCCCACTGCTGGTTTCAACAGTGGGAAAACAGAGAGGGAGGTGTGTATTTTTGTGCTGGTGTGTGTGTGTGTGTGTCTGTGTGAGTGTGTGGTTGAGGGGGTCAATTATCATCTTCCTTCTCATCTTTCTATACGTCTCCTTTCTGATTCTCGTCTTTCATTCTTATCTCTAAAAAAGGAAACATCATTTTCGACACATCTCGTTCGGTGACGACACGCTGTCACACTTCACCTGAGCTGGACGGACACCGTGCAAAAATCACAGTAAATTATGTTTTATGTTGCGATACTGAAATGCCATAAACGATCTTAACGAAGTGGCAGGGTGGAATAAACGGAGTAGATCAGAGTGGAGGGAAGAAGTGTGGAGCATTAGTCTAAATTTAGAGTGCTAATCCAGGGAACTCCCATGTTAAACTGTGAGTCTCATCTGGAACGCTAGCTATGCTAACGCTATCAGTGAGTAGGTCACAGACTCTGATACAAGTTCCTGCTCACACAATCAATGAGAGATGAATATGACTGATAATATCACCTGCTTCTGGCATGTTTATGCTCAAACTCGATTATGAGGCTGTGGTATTTTGATCATGTCAGCATTTGAGGATGCTAACTGGCTACAGATTAGACACACCTGCAGCACAGGTGCAGCACAGCACCTAACAGCACAGTTATCAGTGACAGAACTGTGTCCAAACATGAGCATATACATTACAAGCTTATCACACCTGTGCAAATAAACAATATTTTAGTCGATCAAACCATGAGTTTGTTAGGCTGTGCTTTAAGACAAATGCTCACAAAAACAAGCAAACATACTCCCAAAGATGATGCTAGCATGTTGAAGTTGTTAGTAGCATGTTAGCACATTAAAATTTGCTTAGCACTAAACTAGGGCTGGGCAATATAACGACATTATATCAATGTCATGATATTAGAGTAGATGTCCTTGTCCTTGTTTGTGGATTTTGTTATATCGTCATGTGACATAAATGCTGTCTTTTCCTGGTTTTAAAGGTTGCACCGCAGTAACTGTTCTAGCTGTTCTATTATTTGCCTGCGCTTAAATCCACATTATTGATTACTTATCAAAAATCTCATTGCGTTAATATTTTGTGATCCCTATATCCCTACAATATTGTTTAATTTACTGTATGTTATTTTAGAGGAAATGCGTATAAAGAGGTATATACTGTATACTGTGGATAAGCCATATTGTCCAGCCCTGCAGGAAACACAAACTACAGCTGAGGCTAATAAGAATGTCATGCGTATTTAATCATAAACCAAAGTACTGGAAAAAAGAAATCTTGTCCTGATGTTGTTAGGAGATAGATGAATGTCTGGGGACTAAACCAGACATTTCAGTCTAGAAGTGGTCCGGTCTAGAGCTGTGTATTGGCAAGAACCTGGCAATACAATACATATCACAATACAGGGGTTACAATTCAATATACTGATTTATTCCTTCTTTTTGTCATTTAGGAAAACTGTCATAGTATGACGAACACACCACCATATGCACAAAATCTGAATTTAAAACGTTTACTTTTTTTTATGCAAGAACAGTAAAAATAGATAATAACACTGCTATCTAAAGGTCAGGGATTTAAACACAACACAAAATGAACTACTGCCATGAAATCTTATACAAATATCTGATTAAATATCGTGATACTCAAGTGTATTGATATTTTCTTACACCCCTGGTCTGATCCAAAGCTGCGGGGTGACACCGGCATCCCCACAGAGAGACAATCAGACATGCCGCTACCTGCTGCACTGTGTGTCAAATATGACTGCCTGAATTAAAGCGGTTTCTAGAAACAGGTCGCAGTTTTAGGCTCATCATTCTGCCTCCAACCACACTTCTGCAATTAACTGGTTTCTTGAGAAACACATCAAGAGCGACATGAGCAGCTGATTGGAGCCATTTGAAGCTTCTCAGTTTGCCGCAACTTTCATCTGAGAGCCAAATGCTCAAAGAACAGTTGCATACATCACTGGGATTGATACTAATGAGCTCTAAAGTCATTTTACCGAGCTGCTTTTACGTTAGTTTGAAGAACTATTACTTTCTACCTTCCTGTGCTAACACTTCAGAGTGATGTAACTTTGTGAAACAGAATTCAAAGAAGCAAAAATACATTATTTGTAGTTTTATTTTCCAGGGTTTCTCCTTGATGTTTTTATTTATTTATCTGTTTGCTGAGGTGGACTAGGGTTGGTTTAAGGTTTAAATAAATACAAAATATCTCCACGCTGTTTGTGTCGGGTTTTTTACCAGAGTGTGGACTGCAAAGCTGTGATTTTCCCTTCCAGCACTGGGGACATGAAAATAATGTAGACTTACAGATAAATAACACAATATCTGCCCGGTGGCTGCTGCATGAGTCACTCTTCATAACCTATACGTTGTAACTTCTCATCTTTTGGTTTTACTTACATTATTTCGCTTCCTGGCAATTAAGTTAACTCTCCACAACATTAAAAAAGCAATAGAAAATGCAGACCGCTGTGTAAATACAATCAGAGCTTCCAAGCCTGCCCACAATCAGTTTAAGTGACATATTAAATACCCAGAATGGTCTAAAAGTTTGTATATTTGCGTTATTTCTGTTTTTTAATGTAACCACAAGCAAGAGTCTGTCTGTGCTTTAAAGAAATAAATAAAATAAATAAAAATTAAGTGGAAGTCTGGCTGTGCTGACATCAGAACTATCAGTTAAACAGAGACAAAACACAGACAAAACACAATGACACACCTCGTGCTGTCATGGACACCCAAAGTCATTAATGTTAACAATGGAAAAAGTGAAAATAAGTCCAACAAGACAAAGACCAGAAATGACACACACACCACACACACACACACACACGCACGCACACACACGCACACATACACAGCTCCACTGTGTACTAGCTGACCTGCAGAGCATTCTGTCTGAAACATATGAAAATCAAACCTCATTATCAGCTGCTTGTCTGGCTCTGTGAGTGTGTGTGTCTTGCGGTTTGTGTGAGTGTGAGTATGTGTGTGTGTGTGTGTGTGTGTCTGTGTGTGTGATGCTCATTAGAATTCTAGCCAGAAGGAGCTAGACTACCCCTGTCGTCTCGCACCCCCGCACACACAGATACACACACAGTGCTACGTACACAAACACACACACACACACACACACACACACACACACACACACACACAGAGAGTCAGACCTTTGCACACAAACACACACTCTGTTCATTTGAATGTGAAAGAGAGAGGGAAGTCAGACAGAGTCGCAGAGGGCAGGTCACATGCAGACGGCTGTGTGTGTGTGTGTGTGTGTGTGTGTGTGTGTGTGTGTGATGGCTCTGATCCAGTTTGATACTAGACATAATAGTAATCATTAACTGTCTGCAGTGGTTGTGCACAAACACAGACTCACACACACTCAGTGCATCAGGTTAGTAATAAAGGTTCAATCCTGCTGTCTGCAGGGACAAATGCTGCCACAGTGCCCTTGAGCCA
>JAJHUR010131142.1:0-47171 GCA_027495735.1 Lutjanus campechanus | reverse complement strand
GTTCAGCCATGTTAAGTGAGATTCCAAACAACGGGGAGCAAAACATCCTCAGTCCAAAGGAAGCTGTGAACTGTGCAGGGGAGAAACAAAGATATATTATAATCAACTAGACAGTGAATGCAGAGATGGCGCCCGTTCGGTCCAATGAGAGTTGCTCGCCTGGCACATAAGCCAAAAAAAAGGTTTTGTAGCTTCCGGGTTTACTTCCTGGTTATACGGCGCACTGAACATACGCGGTAGTGTTTCCCCTCTTGTCCCCGGCCCATAGACTTTACACTGTGATGACATCACAGATTTTTAAACAGCTTTTTTTTTTTCATCCCCAAAAATATGAATATAAAACTTCCATGCATCAAAAATGTATAATAGAAAGACCGACTTTTAATAGACGTTTCTTTTATAATAGTGGCCTGAGCGACAATGATAAACAGCAGGTATGCAGTAGTTCTATACATTATTCAAACTACATACATTATACAAAATTTTAATGTTAAAATGATTTTATGTATTTATTTTTTCCAGGCACGTCATTAAGAACAAACAGTGTCGGCCTGACAAAAGGCAAGAGCCTCTTGAGGAAAAGGGGGGCAGGGACCTGCTCACTGTACATTATCCTGCTTGTTACATGGTTACCATACCAACAAAAATCAATAATTTGGTACAAAATATTAATTTTTAAATGATTTTATGGATTTGTTTCACAATAGTGACCTACAATAAAGGCCATATAAAAGAAAAAATCAGTAATTGGACACAAAATATTTATTTAAAAATGTTTTTACTGATTCAACAATGATTTTATTGCTCCTCCAGAGTCTATGATCAGAACCGCGTCCTGTTATACAGTACATAGCTATGGTTTGCAACACAGAATTAACAGATGTCAGAATACTGTAATTGACCAATCAGAATGTAGTATTTAATAACACTGTGTAATAAAAGACAAGGGCCACCGCAGCCACAGCCTGTTCACCCTGCTGCTGTCTGACGAGAGATACAGAAGTATCCACTGCTGTGCATATGTTCTGGGTGTGCATGTGTACAGGTATCAACCTATATGTACAGACAGAAGAAAAGAAGGGAATTTAAATATTTGTTTACATGTAATATGTATGTGTAGCATGAATGGGTTAGAACTGACGTTTCATGTTAGCAACCCTTTTGCAAAATGTCAGTAAATGAACCTTGATTTTCCAATAAGTCAGGGCATTCCTTCAGATTATTTTGTAAAAAAAAAATATATATATATATATATATATTTCCATGTTCATTAATATTGTTTCCTGCTCAGCCGGTTTGCAGTTGTTTGTGCTGTTGCTTGTCCTCTTGTGTCCTCCAGTATGATGATCTCCGACAGCAGTTACAGAACATGTGATGTGTTGAAAAAAAACACACAAAAAAAACACTCCCTGACCTCTCTGAACACTCACAGTCACCAGGCATACTGTACTCATCTGTATATCTATTACTTAACCTCCTACTACACTATCATGACTGTGATCCATGACAGCCAGGTGTTCTCCTAAGAGCTCGGGAAGAGATTAAAGCCTCTCTATCTGTCTCTCAGCCTGCTAAGCACCAGTTCAGCCTCATTCAAGGGGCTGAAACGGAGGCCTTGAATAGAACAGGGCTGGACCAATCACAGGCAGGGGAGGGGTGCTTCTGTCCTTCCCATAAAGTCACCAGGAAAACAGTATTAGAGTGTAGCTCAAACACGCCACCTAGTGTTTATAAGGGAAAGTGTGCAGGATCTTTTGGGTAATATGAGCAGGAATCAGGTTTATTACAACATCTGGTGGTCAGCGTTGCCAGTTTGATGTTTTCCAGCCCAATAATTTATCAAAAAATCTGCCCAAATTGATTTTTAAAAATGCCAAAAAAAGATCCATACTAAACAATACAAATTAATCCATAAAAATAGCAAAAGCACTGTAGTTCATCATAGTTTTTCAATACGATATGATAACAAAACAACATTTCAAGTGCTTACAAGTACACTAGAGTGCAGATGGGAGGCTACAAACAATATGAAGGACAACTTAAATAATAAAAATAATAGGTTTTATGTAACTTTGCAAATCTTAACAGGCTTTCAAGAGGTGACTTTATTGTAAGTGCAATACACTATTAGTATTCTTAAATGTTTTTTAAAGTCACTTCTTTAGAGATGTATTTAGGTGTATTCTTACAAGAACTGCACTAATATAAATTTATTTAAAGCTGTACTTCAGTGTAAAGTAGCACAAATAAGGTAAACTTTAATTACATTAATCAAACATGTATATTAGTACATACACAGACATATACTGTAAGTGTACTCAGTAAACTCAAAGTTTTAGCACATAAAAGTGCACTAAATATGCTTAAAATTGTGCTTTTCTACAGTTTTATTACAGCTAAAATATACTTAGTACAAAATTTGTTGTTCCAAAACAGCACTTTGAGTGAATTAATCATTAACAGAAGTACGCTGATGATTAGTCTGATTGCAGCTACACTCAAGTATGTTAATTTAATATACTACCTTATTTAGTTTTCACCGGGGCACCCGCCCAAGCCCACTCTACCCCTCACAATGCAATTCAAAACAGCCCAATCTGGCAACACTGCAGGTGGTACTGTGGGTCTGATCACTGACTGTACCTGCACAAAGACAGACATTCATAGAAACGTGAGATGAAATCCACCTAGCAACAGCAGAATAAATGTTAGTAGTGGTTTGTATACAGTTTGATAGCCCCATGAATGAAGCAAAACAACAATTTTTCATCGTATGGTTCTGTGTTGAAGATGAATATACAGGATGTAGAATATTAAACATTGCATTAAAGGTACAATATGTACATTTTGCTGCTGGGGGTCTCTCTCACTTTAAAACAATAACAAAAGATGTAGTAGTATTTAATTAAAAGAAATAAAATATTGCTTACTATGCAGCTGAGCTGTGGGACAAAGTTACTTTACTTGCTTTATTATAAGCAGGGTTGGGAGGGTTACTAATTACCTGTTAAAAATGTAGTCAGTTACCTAATCCAAGTATCACAATATTGAAGAAATGTAACTTGATTACTTTGTTACTTTTGAAATTACATCTAGGTGTTTGGTTGATAACACTAGCATTTGGTTTGTGTAGCTAATGTTAGCGGTCGCTCTGTGCAGCTAAAGTTGGTGGTTGGTCGGTGTAGCTAACATTAGCGATTAAAAGGTGGTACGCAATAATGCAAAATAATAAAGTCTAGGGGAATCACTCATTATAAATCAAATCCTCTCAAATGCATTCAAACTAAAGTAACAAGCCTGTTTTGAAAATGTAAGAAGCAGAAAGTACAGAGACCCGTGTTAAAATTTAAATAGATACCTGAAAACTCTACCTGACACCTCTGGATAAATCTGACACAATATTCCCCAAGTTCACAGTGCAACAGTAAAGAGAAACCTGAGGGCAGAACTTTGGAGAATTCTGTGTCAAACTGATTATAACTCTGGTTTAAGGGCCAGTTCATCCCAAAATCAAAAATGCATATTTCCCCCCTGGCTTGTAGTGATATTTATCCATTTATCCATCTTTTTTTTTCTGTTGAGATTTCTGCCTTCTTATAATTCTTATACTAATAGATGAGACTACTACAGACAAATGAATTTCCCCTTGGGGATTAATAAAGTATTTCTATTCTATTCTATTCTATTCTCTCCAATATAATGGGACTAAATGGCAGTTACTCAAGAGAATTCACAGATCTTTTTGTGAGCAGTTTCATGCAGGAAGTATTTTGTTTCCATGAGAAAGAAAGTAGTTTCGGTGGATTAGTTTCTGATTTTTCAAATGTGTTTTTTGGTGCTCGGAGCAACACAAGACTTGTGCCATTTAGTCCCGTTATATTGGAGAAAGGGCAGACATCTCCAAAACTTTGCAACTCACACCAAAACAGTACAGATGGATAAAACAGCACTACAAGCCACAGGAAAAATATGTAGATTGAAGATCGAGGTCAAAAACTGCAAAACTAACTTCTATGAAGCTCCGGCTCTGAAGTGCGTCCGATGATCTAACACTGTAGCTGTGAATCACTTCTGCTGAAGAAAAAAAAAAACATTACAAGCAGACAAAAAGTTGCCCACAAAAATTGCTTTAATTGACTGTTAAAAATAAGTAAGGCTAGAGATGCTGTAGAAGTACAAGATGGTGTGTGTACTGCTGCCAACCAGGAAGAGAGAAAAGTCCCTGCCAAGTTAACAACACGCAGATGTAGATGAGAGGGGCGATGCAGACCTGTAGAGGAGGGCGAGACTCCGCCATGCTGTGGTGGGATGAAGCCGCCTCGCTTGTTGACTAGTTTTATTCCTGCGTTAGAGCTGAAAACTGATTGTGTCACGGTCTGTGGATAGGCTGCAGGGGTTCAGGTCTGAAGCGACCCCCCCCTCCGATCCTCTCCCCTCACAGACATATAGTGCATAGCTGAGTAAGGTTAACCCCCACAAAACAAGTTCATTTCATTCCAACAGCAACAACTGTTGTCAAAACAATAAACCCAAGCCATTTTCAGGTTTCATACATATATAATCATATATATATTCATATTCAATGTACAAAGATACATTCTGAATTGCAAAGGCTCAATCATTGTAAATAAATACTGCAATGGCTAAACTGCAATAACATTTCTCTCCTCTCCTGGAGAGAAGAGACACACACACGCACACACACACTCTCGTGAGGACAGGCCTCCTCTGATACTGTTCAATACAAAGAGGACAAAACAAAGAACATACCAGTGCAGCGGACTGGTACATAGAGGCCAGACAGTTTCATATTACACCCAAATCAACATCTTGTGCGCTGCACTCAAAGAGTACAGTCTAAAAGACATTAAAAAAAAAAAAAAGAAGTTCATAAAAATAGACTGAAAACATTTTTCATCAGGAGGGGATATCACCGAGATCTTCAAATAAACGTCTCGTACAGAGGGGCCAGAGCAGTGCAGCAAAACCAAAAATGTTAGAATTGTGACCTCTAAAATGTCAAGATAAGGATTAAAGGGGGGGTTTACGTAATCCTCAGTGTGGCTGCTTGTTTTATCCTCTCATAGTAACACTCTCATCTCTCTCACACCCTGAAAATATTTCAATTTCCTAATATGAAAGTCTAAAAATATATCCTATCTATACATCAGGATTTCTGTTACAAAAACTTGCATGTTTGCCTACACGGAGGCAGACTCAAACATGCTGCTCAGAAGGTGCCATGTCCAATCAGACGCTAGCATGTGGCAAACTATCCATCTTTAATTCTTTATCCTTTGGTAGCAAACGTAACATTCTTTCAAGAAAAAATAAATACTTTGTCACACTTGAAAAGCCTGCTAGTTAGTCCTTTCAACCCTTGATACCTAAGGCATGTTTTAAAAGTGTCTACAAGCTGGAGCTGGTCGGCAGACTGAGAGCAGAGGACTGACTGACAGAAACCTCATGTAGCGTTGGATTAAATACAAGTCCGTGGATCTTTCAGCGCTGCAACCAAAACTGATTCAAAGGAAGGGAGGATTTACAGTCTGTAGCAGCAGCTGCTGCTTTTCATTTCATAATTACAGGTTTTGTGAATGGAGTTTTGTCAGTGAGTTATTTAGCCTCCAGTTTCTGCCTCTAATGTGCTATCATTACATTCAAGTCACAGAGTTAAGGATGTGATTTTCTGAAAAAAAATATTCACCCAGCGATCTTTAAACGAGACTAACAGTGTATATCCATGCGAGCAGCTCTGTGAGGCTGTACCTGAGCTAAAGGCTAATGTTAGCATGCTAACATGCTCACAATAAAAATTGCTAGAATGTTAAATTACAGATGACACAGCATTTCGAGAGTAACAAGCTTCCGTATCGAGACGTATTTTTGAGTAAAACAGGATAGGCAACTGAGATTTAACATTAGGAGGAATTTGATTTGAACCTTGAAAAGTGGGCGTGTCATTACCCAACGTACCATGCTGTAGCTAGCTAGCTAACTAATGAGCTCTTAGCTCTATGATGCTAAAAGCTAAAGATTGATCGATGGGTGGATATCATATTATTAGTTGAAACTGGTTGGTTCAAGCCTATGTAAGCATGTCATATTTTGTTTTACAGAAACATAATTGGATTTTGAATTATACAAAAATAAGAATACAAAGTAATTGATTGTTTGTATTTTTGGCACATATTGCTATATAGGTGCACAATGTGACTGGGGAAGTGATCTGAAAAAGTTAAAAAGGCATTTTTCATTTCATCTCAACTTTAATGTTTCAGAAGGCATCAGGACTGCACAATATTATTATTGCGATTATACTGCAATTGCATTTTTGCTATTTTGTTGTTTTAACTTTAAAAAAAAAAACTATTAAAATCATTATGACGCAGGATATCTGTGCAGCTCTGCAAGCGATTTGGACACTGTGCTTAATCATAATGTGATTACAATAATCTTTCAAATAATTGTCCAGCTATAGTACGTATCACCATCTTAGATTAGCATGTTAGCATGCTAATATTGGCTAATTAGCACTGTGCACACAAAGAACACACTAAGTGACAGACATTTCCATCCACAGAGCCATGCTGCTGTTAGCATGGCTAAAAAACCCAGGAGGCAATTTAACAACGCTTACTGCTGATCTGAAGATATTTTCCAGAATTGGAAACGGGTAAAAAATCTTTTACATTATGCAGCAGGCGGAATATTTTTTCATTGAGATGGTTAGAGGAGTCTTTGAGGATTCTGGGAATACATCCAGAGCAGCAGTAAGTGTTATTAAACAGCTCAAAACACTGCCAGGTATTTATTTTTCAGAAAATCTGACTGCTCAGCTCTGTGACTGGGATGTAATGAGAGGCACAAACTGGGGCTAACACTATTACTGTACATCTTGAATATGAAGATAAATACGGAGCCATCCTCTGCTCAGACAGACGCTAACCAGATGAGTCTGATGTGTTGCATTCGACTTAAACAAAGTGACGATCAGCTCACTTCGTCTTGCATACAATCAAAAGCCAAGTTCTCAAAGGAAATTATGAAATCTGATGTAAGATTGATGGAGAATCACACATTGATTGGCTCCCACACATGATTGCCCCAGTCTTACGTTATTGAAGGGCACCAGGGGAGCTGACAGGTGATTATTTTCTGTTTAGCATCAAGTCAAGTCCAGCATGGGCACACGACAATTGAACTGAAGGGAACCTAGAAATGTCAGGAGGAAAATTCATTGTATTTGCTGCGCAAATATGACAAACAAAAAGTTTATGTATCCAATAACAGCTTTACCTCAAATAATATTAAAAGAGAAAGAGGCATTATAACAGATTGAACCTCAAATCTGTAAAATAAAAAATATTTTTAAAAAAAAGAACAAATAAGAGAAAAGGACTAATAATAAAACAATAACATGCAGTTTGTGTGAATGTGTTGCACTGTCGCAGTCCAGTTTAGCACTGAGGAAGCTCTCAGAGCAGTTTTTGCTTGTTTCACTCTTATTGTTCAGGTCTGAGGAAGAGAAAAAAAAAAAGTGCTGATTAAACTCGTGCCTGCGGAGAAGAGTCGTCCTCCGGAACTCCTCCACCGCGGCAGAGGAGTCGAGAGAAAAGGCAAATCAGGCCTCGGGTAGCCCCGAGGTCAGAGTTCAGTCCTCGCTGGCCAGGATCTGCCAGACAATGAGGTGGCTGCGTTCGGCTTTAGCCAAGGGCTGCTGCAGTTTCATGGGGGCGTCCTCGCCCTCCTCCGCCTCGCCTTCCTCATCACCTGAAGACATACACAGAGACGTCACATTAGTCTGTAGATCTGAAATGATTACAAGGGCGTCATTATCCAACGCATGTAGCAAACTCACTAGGCTGAGTTGGAAAAACGATAGATGCGTGCAGGAGTCAGGTTTCAAACACAACGCTACAGGCTAATCACATGACTGACATGAGGTTGCTTGACGACTAGATGTGGTTGTACAGACTGAAATCTGTTTAAACAGAACTAAGAACTAAGCTTGCCTTGACAAGGAGCTAACATTACACCCGGCGTGCACTTAACAACTCGTCTGTGGACGTCAGTTGTTGGATTCCGTGTGGAGGATGTTTGATAAAGCTGGCAACTCAAAACTTAATAATAAAGCAAACTTATAAGCATTCGTTTTGTTCAAAGAGGAAGATCTTAAGATCAAAGTAAGCATTCATGGTTTCTTTACTCCTTGATGACAGTAAACTGCATATAATTGGGTTGAGGGTCAAACAAGACATCGTGAGGACATCCTCTTGGACTTTGGGAAACACTGATTGCCAATTTTCGCCATATTCTGATATTTTATAGACCAAACTGCTACTGTAATTGATTCATCAATAAAACATTCAACAGATATATCAAAAATGAAAATAATTGTTAGTTCCTGCCCTAAACGTTGAGCATCATCAGTGAATATCTTTTCTTGTAATGTCCCATGTAATCGATTACACTGGTGTTGTCACAAGTTTCTTAACAGGCGGGAAGATGTCCTCACTGTGGCATCCCTAAAACTCACCCATCCTAAAGTCGATGTAGCCTTCTCCTCCGCTCATCACCAATATAGACTTGGTTCCTTCCTGAGTTGCGGCATCTGTCGCCTTGTCACCTGCTGCCTCTCCTCCGGAGGACGCAGATGGAACTGTGTGACCTGAAACCGCAGAGCCACAAACTGTAAATAACACCAAACAAGTCCAGATTGTGTTTTTCTGATACAGACCTGCTTCTATGTAGCATACTGTATTTATAATGAGACCCCAGCTCTCTGGCTCACTATGGCAACAGTGATGCATGTAGACGATGCTTCGTGCACAAACACAGTCACAGTTGATGAACAATAGATGTCGACCATATTATCATCACCGTCTTGTTGCTAAAAGGATTCTTTTACAAATTCTGACAGCTTTTTTAAATGAGGACTTAACCTACAAAAGGAAAGATTCAGTGAGTCTAAAATAAATAAAATTCAAAGAGTAAAGAAATAACAATAAGGAGCATGCAGCCTGGTTTGTTTACCTGGGACAGCTGCAAAGAACTTGACAGCATCTCGGTGACCATGGAAACAGAGCTGAGCATGAGCCATGGAGCAGTAAGGAACAAATGTCCCCGCCGTCACTTTGTCGCCGCTGTCGTCACCGTAGACACGGACCACGCTTCCTGGTTGGTTACCAGCTGCCTTGGTTGCCTTGCTGGCCGCTGGTGGAACAATGGACATGTGAGAGAGAGACAGAAATGGAAGCAAAACGATGTTCAGAAGAAAGGCACTTTGTTTAATTACTCAGATTTGTGTCTAATTGATGTGATAGTGTGGTTGGATATAACAAAGATTTAGTTTCTTCTAGCGAGTGTCCTCTTCATAAGACATGGATGAACATGGAGATTCGGGTGAAGAATTTAACCTCAGCTGGTGCAAAC
The DNA here is from genome assembly GCA_027495735.1 of Lutjanus campechanus. Classification (NCBI taxonomy): domain Eukaryota; kingdom Metazoa; phylum Chordata; class Actinopteri; order Lutjaniformes; family Lutjanidae; genus Lutjanus; species Lutjanus campechanus. Next base: position 37,736 of record JAJHUR010131142.1, on the reverse strand, counting down.
ATAATTTTAGTATTTTCAGACATCTGCTGTACAAAATGTGGAGCGCTTCAATCAAATGAGGAAGTGTAACTATACAGGCAGCAGCAAGAAGAAAAAAAAAATCAGTCTAAACTCACTCTCGGTCAGAGGGATGGAGATGATGACTCCATTTCCCGTGCCGATCCACAGACGACTACACGACACCATCAGAGCTGTGATCCTCACAAATGAGAAACCTAATTTCCCCGTACCTGAAAAAAGGCATGAAGAACCAAAACCAAATATGAGTTGATGAACAAATATCCCTGACAGGTGTCTTTTTGGGTTTCATGGAGGATGGATACTGACCGAGCATCTTGCTGACGTAGGGCTCGATGTCGACGTCCTGAAGGTGCTGGAAGGTGTGAGCGTGGAACAGCCTGAGGGTGGAGTCCAGTCTGATGGACACCCAGATACCGTCACCAACCCAGGCCAGCTGCCGTACCTGGCTGTCCTTACGAGGGTGGGCGTCAAATGACTTCTGCAAAAGGAGAAGAGGATGCTCACATGTGAAAGAGTGTAAGAAGAGTGTGGGAAAGACAAAATCCCTTCTGCCTCAAACCAAACTTTACAAGTAAGGAAATTATTAGGTTATTAGGTTTCATTTTGTGACTTAAAGTTTATTGATCTGATAGACAAAAACAAATATAATTAAATACCAATAATAATAATGACTCTCTTCCGCCTATCTAACTGACCTAGAGTTCAGTAATCTGACCTGGGTCTTGCAGTTCAGGCCGTTTTTATGTGTAAAGCTTCAGGCTTGGGTTGGATTATTTTCAAACGTAATTTAAAACAATTCTGACTGACTGGTGTTAGGAAAAGGTAGTGTTAAAGGTCCAGTGTGTAAGATTTACTGGGATTTATTGGCAGAATATGGCCGAAATGGAATATGATATTCATAAGTATATTTTTATAAGTGTATAATCACCTGAAAATAAGAATCATTGCATTTTCGTTTCCTTAGAATGAGCCTTTTATATTCACAGGGTCCTCTTCCACAGAATCTGCCGTGTTGAATTGACATGTTTCTACTACAGATCAGAACGGACAAACTAAACACCAGCTCTGGATATGGCCTCTCACGTTTTGAACAAAGTTTAGCAGCCACCATAGATTCTAGGAAGGGGAGGGGGAGACTGCATGTTTGCAATCTGCAAGTTCACCACTAGATTCCACTAAATCCTACACACTGATCCTTTAAATTACTAACTAGTAAGGCAGATCATTTATTGTTCTGGGATACTATAGTGTTACATGCTGGTATTTGACTACAGCTGTATATATGTACAGTATATTGCCCCTAAACTTCTGGCTAGTAGAAGTTAATTTCTGAGAAAACCTTTCCAAAGGTGCATATGACTTTGAAGAAGAAACAACAAAAATGTAGCCTTAATCTTGAGTTAGGTTCTGTTCTCAAATTTGGCCATACCAGGTGGCTTGTTTGAAAAGTGCGGGTTCAGGTCTTGGTTTTATCCTGGTTGGTTTTATCCCTGTGCTAAATTGAACACATCGATCTGCATTAAAATAACTAAGTGAGAGCGTTTTAAGACTCGTTATACCTCTATCTTCATGGCTTTGGGCTGCACCACGTAGATCTTGTTCCTGTAGCCACACCACACCTTGTCATGTACTACAGTCATGCAGCGGATGGAGTGGTGTGGTCTCCCCAAATCTAACAGATGGTAGTTGGTCAAGTCCCACTGTCCATCTGACACAAACACAGGAAGACAATGGTTAGATTTTCAGAGAAATCCCCTTGTTTATTTAAAAAGGACTTGTTGCAAAGCATGCGTCTCCTCACCTACTCCTCTGTGGAAAATAGCTAAAGTGCCATCAGAGAGGCCCACCAGGACACGCCCTTTGACATGTCTGTAGGAAAGAAACAAATGTTTTTAAAAAAATCTGGTACACATTCAAAAAAGTAGCAACATGAGTGATTTATTTCAGTGTACTCACACTATGCCGAGCACAGAGTCCTTCAGCTTTATAGAGTGGAGACACTTCTTCCACTGAGCCACAGAAGAGTGGACGTACACACTGCAATCACAAACTCCTCATCAGATTTCTTGAATTCTGGCCATATACTGTACATAGAGAAACAAACACGTAAAGCTCACCATCCGTTCTGTGCCCCGAGCCACATGGTGGGCAGAACACTGCTCATCTTCTGAGCCTCTTCTCTCATCAGGTCCTGCTCCTCCGCGGTGGGGTTTGAACTCACTCCATCTTTCACCAGGTCACTCTCCCTGCACATTAGAGACAGTAAGCGTTATTAGAGCTGCTGCGTTTGTATAATTCTACTTACCAACAACTAAGTGAATAACTCACAATCTGATGCCACATTATACAATCAATAAAAAAATGAAACTGAAAAGGAAGGAAGGGTCATAATGCCACTGGTTTCACACTTGAAAACCTCTCTGCGCAGTTAGTGTAGTAGTGAATTGGCGGACCGTTCCCTTCGTCTCTCTCCTCTCAGTTTCACAGGTCATCAGTCTATTGATGCAAGCACCATTGTGCTGTGTTGTTATTTAGCTAATGTGTAGGTGTGGGGGAAATTAAAGACAGGAGAACTATTTTGTAGATCATCACCACAGATTCTTCCTGCAGTCTCTGTCATCTGGTTTAAAACGGGTTGAATGACATTAATAATCTGTGATTTATGATAGATATGTAATCAGTGTGATAGACAAGTGAAAACCCATCAGTAATACTCATATTACTGTTTTATATATTTTACAAAAACAATCAGGATATTTTAATAAGAAAAAGCAAGAATTAGTGCCTATGTAAGTAATGTGATACAGCATTAAAGCAGCTGTACTTTTAGCTTCTTCATATTATCTATTACTATTGGCTAACAGTTAATTTATCGTACAAATAGATCACGCATCGTGAAAACTACTCAAAATTTTGGGACTACATGCAAGTTAAGTTGTATGCTAGAAATTATTACAGACTGGAACCTCTTATACATAAGTGATTGAAGTTAGTAACAATCTAACATTAGTAACTCAGCTAAACTGATAATATCCTAAATCACACTAAATTAAATCTCAGCCTGTTAGCGAACGTTATTTTCTGAAGATCAAGTTAACTGTTAAATGTATTTCTGAAAGTTTCTGATGACCATGAAATGTATGCCTTTATTCTTTTATAACTAAGGGCTAGTTTGTAACCCACCAATGCGCAATTAATAGTCAGTGGAGTTTTGTAAATGTCTGTAAATGTATTTGAAAACGTGATGTGCCCATAACATTAGCTATTATTAGCCCTGTCAATCATTGTTAAGCAGCGTCTGGATAAAAATAAGAGAAGGAATGAAGAATACAGATTTTGTGAACAATATTTATTCATCCTAAATGAACTATTGAAATGTCTGTTGAAAACTACTATTTTCAACAGACAATGCAACTTTTTTTTTTTAAATTTGCTATGGTGACCATTTTAATTTTACTCATCCTGTAAAGTATGCCTAATCATCTATTTGGAGGCCACCAGCAAAAAAGCAAATAAAAATCAGTCATACTCAGTATTATCTGTTTTCTTTTTCTTTTTTTTTTGTTGGAGACATTTCTTCATCAAAGCTCCTACAATGCAGATTTGCAGGGTTTTAGTGTGTTTCTCCAAGCATCTCACAATAAGCGTCAATAGAGCTCCCACTAGTCTGGTACCAAGCAGAATATTAAGAGCATTGGTATAATGATGGAATGACCCTTCTTTCTCTTGCAGTGTTCTTGCAGTAAACAAGGAAACAAAAAGGAAGTCAGTTCTGGTTCTGTGACAGATACACTGTTCCAGTCCATGATGTAGAGACTAAGCGGTGGCTAAAGGCCAAACACACAAAGCCAACTGTTGATGTAGCAAAGGAGTTTGACTCGATGATTTAATTCAGTGTAATAATAATTTACTATCAAACAAATATGTACATAGGTTTTATGGGCTAACAGTAACTGTTTTTACAGCAACTTGATGCTGTGCCCAGTTGGTTTGTTTATGGTTGCACTGATGAAATTGGCAATTTAATTGCCTGAACTTTAACAGCGTTGTGTTGGCTAATGGGCCTCCTGATGTTACCTCTGAGAGTAGTTGGCCAGAGCCTCTGCTGTCTGCTGAGCTCCCAGTGGATCGGTGAAGACGTGCTCGGTGTAGGCTCCCCTCAGGCTTCCTCTTTGGTCAGCAGGCCCTGCGCTGGCCTCTGTGGCCTCTGTGGCCTCCTCTGCTGGTCTGGATTCTGTACAGAAGATCATTGTTACTGTAGGCACCAGAATAGTACGTTAAAAATATATTATTTTTCCAACAGTGGTGTACAACTAATCCCTGTATGATGGTATATGATTATTATCATTGTTGTGTGGTCTGCCTCAGCTTAAATCCTTTGTGAAACATGAACAAATACAATACATAATATTTGCCAATAGCCTACACATACAAAAGGTGTGCTATTGCCTGCATTTTGCCACCGTTAAATATTTCAACCTGCAACTGTCAGAAAAAAATAACTCGTTATCCGAAGTTTTACACCCTCTCTATAATAAACACAGGCTATGATTGTATGGCAAGGATCAAACCCTTAACATCTCTTACCAGTTTCTCCATCTTTTCCTGCTGTCTGAGGAACAGCTGTTGCTCCCTCAGCGTCACAGCCGACAACAGTGATGCCTCCGAGCACGCTGTCTCCACCAGCGGAGCTGCTATTGGCCGATTGTGATCCGCCGTCTCCTGCTGGTCCCATCTCAGAGTTTGGAGCGACTTCCTCACCGGCTGGGTAGTCTGTCTCTCTTGCACCTAAATAAAAACATACATATCACCCATTCTTGAGAACTGGGACCAAACCATATTTTGGGGGGGGGGTTTGATTTTTACTCTTCAGTTATGCTGGAAAATATATTTTAAAGATCAAACTCTTGGCTATTAAACTTTGTAATGAGCCGATACCAGAGTGATTTAAATGTAGTCAACTACGTCAGATGGAAAATCTGACTTATTTAGTAAAGTTGCTTCTCTTAGTTCTCTTAATGTTAATCCAAATACAAATTTTTAAACCATAATTCTTATTTAGCTTTGATTTAGAAGGGCTACAGAGTTGTTGACATGTTCTGGTTGGGACACATCTCATAGTAATATCATTTAAAGAACTGGTCTACAAACAGAAAGTTTACATGTGCTTCAGCAGTACTTCCGCCTTTTTAAAGATGGGGAAAACGGGGAACTTGGAGTATAGCTAACATTTTTGATGCCTAATTAAATAACGTTTTTGTAAAAATCTGACAGAGTTGACGGAAATCTGGGTCACAACTTTAAAGGGCCAACATCTGCATTAAAAAAATTGGTTTTAAAACAAAGAGAAACATGATTATAGCCGCACATTTTCATACCTATGTTACCAGTAGATATTGTTACTGATACTCTTTTGTTGGCCAGTGAATATAAAAGGAGTTCACACAGATTTCAGTAATAAAACCCTCTCCTCCTCCACGTGTTCATCAGCTGACCTGGAACACTGGCGATGCAGAGGACATGGGAGTTACACACAAAGAAGCTCTCCAGGATGTTTCCGGGCTGGTTGGCGTCGATGACGACAGCTTTAGTGGTGGACTCGGTGCTGGTACAGATCCAAACCAGCGACGACATCTCTTCCTGCTGCCGCAACTCCTTCTGCTGATCCTGTGATTACATGGAGCATCGGGTACCATATGATTATTTTTATCACCACGTGTCCTCGTGGAATGATGAAACAAGCAGAAAATATGTGTGTGTGTGTGTGTACCTTGAGATCTTGATCCAGTTTATCCAGGCTGCTCTGAGACCCTATTTTCTTTTTTGGGCTTTCTGGCACGTCACTGTAAAACACGCTGGCTCCTACGATAGAACCTCCGTCTCTGGTTTTCCCTCCAGAGAGGTTCACACCAGCAGCACACCACAGCTGAAGATACAGTTAGAGCAGTCAAATACATTGAGACAAAGAAAAAGATCCATAATCACATGCAATACAGTTATTAGTTTTCCCGAACTGTTTAAAAGACATGAGATTACACCAACGAGCTTGTGGAATTACCTTCATAGAAGCATCTTTCTCATCCAGTGGTCTGAGGAAGACAGGAACGGGTAGATTCTTCATTTTACCCTCTGCCTGACCACCATTGGCCTGAAAAATAAATAAAAACAGCACAATCCCATTACAGCTCGTTTCTGTCGCAGGTTACATCACAATAGTTGCACCATCATGTAAACAGGAACAGATCACTCATCTCCTTACTTTGTATTTCTTAGGCAGACTCCAGCCATAAGCCTGCACCCTGCCGTCCTCCTTCTGGACGTGGGCTTTGACCTGCTCATACTGAGCCCTCTTCTGCTCTCGCCTGGACACGGGGTTATCAGCTGCCACTCTGCGGGACAGAGCAGCAGATCATTCACAAAGATGTCCACTGTTGTTTTTTGCAAGTCATTTCAGGTAAAAAATGTTTTTTCAGGACAGTGACAGGAATGAGTCGTAAGAGGCTTTTTCATACGTGTAGTTCATATCATTTGGTTCGTCTTTGAGTTCTAGTCCACTTTGTGTTCACAATGACTTATTACAAACATTAATACTAAGTGTTAACTTAGTATTAGTAACTTATCAGTGCTACATGCACTTTGTTATATCAGCTGTGTAGCAGTGTAGCAGTATTTTTCTGTCTGCCTGCTTTGGAGAGTATTGGCATCTCCAGCCTTAGTTACACTGTGGCACTTGACAGCATGCACGCAGTTGTTGCTGTCAACCACATACACAGAGTGTTTTACCCACGGGTGTGTAGTACTCGTTTGCTTTCAAGGCTTTCCCCCAGAAATGATTTCATTAGCAAGTTTGTCAGACATAGTGAGCACATGACTAGATAAATAAGACTTGGAATACATTGTGCAAGTTGTGTGAGAGTTTTAAAATGGTTGTTTAGATACAGTTTTGTAATTTTAAAAACATGAGCGGCATAAACTTTAAAAAGGCTGGATAGTGTGTTATGGATTAATTCTATATTCACATAAAGGCACCGACGTGACATGGCGCAAGTCATTGATATACAAATCATGTTTGGAATGAAGTGCTCCTTTAAGTTAGCTAGCATGCGAAAATGACACTAATAAGCTGAGAACTGGCTTAAGTTGTCTGCATCATTGATCAGTTTTTGCCATTGGCAACTGGAAAGATTAATCCTAATCTCCTAACTGCATAATTTTACTGATTATCGGCCAATAACGATCTGTGGCTGATCTGTCTTGGCATCCCTAACATATTATATCATAAATAAACAGGGATTTACAGATATAAATGGGATAAGAAATAGAGATTTTCTGCCACGTGTTTCACTTGCAAAATGCACAGAGTTGGAGACGAGCTCAACACAATCTTTACCACACGATTTGCAAAAATATGGACTGTGCTATACATCACTTACAGCCTACAGACTGAGAGACCAATTTCTTAACAGTTTATGATCAGCACTGTCAAAAAAATCCTGCTGTTGGCAGTTGTTTTCACACTACAAACAAATCGCACTAGAGCTCACTGCACTTGACAGTTTTGGTTTGTCATTAAGATCTGTATGATTGACTGAAAAAATGTACAAGTTAAATTATAAGCAAACTCCTAACATCCTTTTTAAGAGGCCTGCGTAACTGATGAGTGGCCAGTTATTCCTTTTGATTTTTGCTTTTGAGCCAAAGCAGCAAAAGAGATCCATAGAGCCTCAGGAGAACATGCTTTCACTGAGCGACTTACTCCTCATTGAGGAAATCAAAGGCTTTGCTCTTGTCGCTGGGCAGCTGCTGCAGGGTGCTGCTCCTCTTCTTCACGGACGGCTGGATCTGCGAGGTGGGCGCGTTGTACTTGACGTTCACCGGGGCCTCCACCGCCGGCTTCTTGGCCGCCCCGCCCGACGAGCTGAACAAACGGCTGAAACTGGAGGTGTAAGGGCGGGGGAAGTGGAGGAGGAAAGAGGGGGAGGGAAAGAAAGCACACAGACAAAACGTATAGAGGGGGTAGACACAAGCGGTAGCTCCAGCGGCAAGAGGTAGGGTTCAACATTTAAGGGTAAAAAGGTACCCTTTCCCATGCCAACACACCATGCCAGCTTTCATACAGGTACAGTAGCAGTCAGACATGGATGTGCATATTCCCGTTAACTTGTCAAGACCCAATTGAGCGGTCTCCCAAACGGCAAAGCATCAGAGCAGCTGTCCTCCCACAGGATTGCAGGGAGCGCAGGGTTAATACTGTGCACCAACTAGGATGTTAGTCAACAACACTGAACACAACAGGCCTGGACAAAAACACTTTTCCCCTATCTCTACAGCACAAATTAGATCTGACACTTCATATAAAGTAACACATGTTTAGCATGTTTCTAATTGATCATTTTATAGCAGATACTCTAAATCTGTAACTTAAAGACAAGAAATTGGTTCTGGTAAATTTATGTTTAGCATATTATCATATGACCAACCCCCTCCCATATTCCTGCCTTCCCTCTCATCCCCATAGCAACCCCCACAACACACCTCCTGCACACAGACATCACAACATCAGGCAGAATATAGAGGGACACACACACAAACAGGGCAGGAGAGACGATGAATTTGTCAGATTTTGCTTCTCTTTTACGCACAAATGTCCCAATTCTGTTGCCAAAAACCTGCCAGACAGAACATCCTCCTTCATTCCAAACCAAACTCATTCCTTATGACACTGAACACAGGAGAGCCAGGATCAGATAACAGAGAGTCAGTCTTTCAGATTTAGTTTGTCTGTGAGCAAACAAGTGCTTTCTCCAAGCTTCAGTTCTTCTGTCACGCTTGATGTTCAGCTTTTTAATAAAGAATTTAAGTGACAGCAAAGCAGCTCAGATCTGAGATCAGAGCCTGGCTGGCTCTCTTCTGTTCAGAGTTTTGTTGCGACATGAAAACTTTTGAAGCCAAGTCAAGATAGACACCATTAACACATCAACGATTTACCTACATCCTGGAGGAAACAACCAAACAACATGGAATATAAAAGAAAAGCAACATGAAACCTCTAAATAACACAAGTCTTCATCACACAGTTGGAATCTAAGAGCTCAAGTGAACAGAAAAGAGGAGCTTACAACTGCCAGAGGCTGGATTTCTTCTTCTCTGGGAGAGCTGGGTTCTCCTTTGAAGCCCTGAAAGAGAAAATTCACTTTGAATTAGACTCAGTGCATTAAATGGAGTTTTACAGTCAGTTGTTCCAATTCTACTTGAAACATCAAACCACACTCAGACAATGTTTTCTGTATAGTTTAGCTTTCTATCCTCACTTTGCGGATGCGTGTGTCAAACATCAAGGCACGGAAACCAGGGAATTGTAACTGCCGCAGCCCTTAATGATTGACTCATTGCACGGTATAGAAAGTAATGAGGCAAAGAGAAAAGGGCAGATTTCCTCAGCTGTAGCTAATTAATGGTATTTTTGTGAGCTGGCAGAAAGAAATCTTGGCTGTTGTGTAATAATAATTCAATAATAATATGCTCTCTGCATGCTGGTGTCTGTACTATTTACACTTGGAAAGAGAAGAAACACCGCTCTGTGAATCATGTTTGATATTTGAAAACATGAGGACCTGTGGGCGGTGTCTCTTTACTGTTCATAAAACACCAACTAAATACACCAGCTAGGTGATCGCCTTAGATCAGCTCAGTATTTGTCAAACAGAGACGTTAACATCGCCTTTTAATGTCATGATTATATAAGACCATCAGTGAGTAATGTCTATTACACCAATAATGTTTTTGGGGTTTTTTTGTATAGAAACTAGCCTCATTTACTTTTCTCTTTAACTCATTTGACCACAACAACAAGCTTGTTTTTATCTCACCCCATTTACACCTGGTATGAAAATATTATCTGTATCTGAACACATTATCCAGATATGGGAGAGGAAGGTGTAAATGCGTCATGATCAGATCTGTCAGATCACATCTGGAGGTAGTAAGGCTCACATTGTGTTCCGATCTTAGGTAGGTGTATGTGCAGTCTGTACAACACGCTGCCATCTGTACACAACATAACACTGACACAGATATTTGCCTTTGGCTTTAACATAAAATATGGGTTGTTAAAATTTAAAAAGCGAGAGGGATGAAGGAGACACGATTGCATGAAAAATTAAATCAATACAGGTGGAAAATGAATGACATACAGGACTGTGCTGCTGATCTGCTGTTAACAAGGCATATAATTCGTCTAGTCACAGTGCAGACTACATGCAAGTACTGCAACATGCCAGTGTTGCGCAACTTTTAGAAAGTTTGCCCTATCTCAAAAATGTGCAAAATGCTGGGATTTTTTTTAAGAGAGTTTAGGGCTGATTTACTGCCACCTCAAATTAGGAAGAAAGGAAAAAGATTATATAGGCTGGCACAATGGTGCAGTGGTTAGCACTGCTGCCTCACAGCAAGAAGGTTCTGAGTTCGATTCCTCCAGCCGGCGGGTGGGCTGAGGAGTTCGTGGCTGGGGCAGGACCTTTCCCCTCGTGTCTGCGTGGGTTCTCTCCGAGTACTCTGGCTTCCTCCCACAGTCCAAAAACATGATTAATTGATAATTAATTGATAACTCTAAATTGCCCGTAGGTGTGAGCATGAGTGGCTGTTTGTCTCCATGTGTCAGCGATGCGATGAACTGGCGACTTGTCCAGGGTGCACGACAGGATAAGCTCCAGCATCCCGTGACCCATCAATGATAAGCGGTTACGGACAATGGATGGATGAAAAAAGATTACTAGATAATGCTTCCATGAACAATCCGATTTCCAAAAAGCCGGGGCAGCTTTTTTTGGAACATGTTGCAGGCATCAACCCAAGAATGAGTGTATATATTTATAAAAACAATTAAGTTAATCATTTTGAACATCAGATATTTTGTCTTTGTACTGTATTCAACTGATCAAAAAGGATTTGCAAATTACTGCATTCTGTTTTTATTCACATTATACACAGCATCCTAATGATTTGGAATCGGGGTTGTAATATACATGTGATGTTTCAGGTGCAAACCCTTCTTCAGGGCCTAAGACGTCACATGGTGGTATATTAATACAAGGTTATGAGAGCATTATCCAGTGTGCAGATTCTATTTTTCCTTTTATGACACGGACATCTGTCCAGCACTGAGTATTTATCACTTTTGGATGTGCATGCTTCTGTAAACTTTCCGCCATCTCTCAGATTACTCTTGTGCAAGTTTTTCTCTGAATAACAGAGATTGGATCTCAAGGAAGATAACAAGATCACATTATGAATACCAAGTGTAAACACAAAAGCTCGAATCGTTTATTTTGTGGTTAAACTATCTACATACAGATTCAATTTTAACACCATCTTGTGTAACACTATGTGGACCACTAATGCAGGCGTGCACTTTGACTTATGGAAAATAATTTAAATCGCAGTTGGAGGGATTGTCCTCCATTTGTTCAGCCCTACTTTACACTGTCCACTACCTGCCTCTGTGCCTCCTGTCTTACCGGATCATCTCTGTCCATCTGACAGCCTCCTGCAGCTCCATCAGCCTCTCCTTATACTGGTTCCTCTCCATCAGTACTCTGGCCATCTCCACCCTGGTGAAGCGCTTCCTCTGTGCTGTAGGCACATCACTCTGCAGACAGAACATCAAAATGAGACCAGTGAACTGCTATTCAATACATGTGCAGATACTATGTGGCCTTATTGTTTAAAAATCAGAGGATCAACATGGTTGCTATGAAGCATCTAAAGGGAACAATAAAGGCATTTTTTCCTATGGAAATGGTCATATTTAGAGATATTTAAAACAGGTTCAACATTCAGGTAACTGAATGTATCTAAGTGATACTGGTGTATCACAGACTTAAACACAAAAATCAAAAACTCACATCATCCTCGTTGTCATTCTTGACCTTCTGTTTGGTTTCCTCAAGCTCTGCACGAATCCTGCAAGCAAGCACACCAAGTCTTTATATATTGCATTTTGTCTATAAAGTGTGTGTGAAGACAGACTGATGAACGGTCCAAAACGACTCACTTCTTGAGTTCTTCTTCTAATTCTTTGTTCTTCTCTTCCAGTTTGGTCTTGGCCTGAGTGACAGCATCCAGCTCATCCTTCAGGCCCTCCTTCTCACAGGTCAGTTCGTCCATGCGTGCTATCAGGTCATTTTTCACCACATTCAAAGCATTTCTGAAAACAAATACACATTCATATAAACATACTGTAGATTCTGATGTAATTTCTACATTAAACGTAAGGTGGCAGCACTGACCTGTTTTTTCACTGATGCAACAGGAGGGATATTTGTTTTCATGTGTTCATGAATTAGTTCATTTTTAGCTCATTATCAATATCAAACTTTAAGAATAAAGATGAATATGTATATACAGTATAAATAGTGGAGATAATGCTGGTATTGGCCATGCAACATGGAAGCCCATTTATGCCAATCTGATTAAAAAAAGATACTGCAGGATCACGTAAAATAATGACTTAGCATACAAGTCAATAATTTTTCATTATCTTGAGATACTAAGTCATTACAGTGAGAAAGTTTCTCATTATTTTGAGATTCTAGGTCATTGTTTTCAGATACTAAGTTATTATTTTGAAATAGTTGAAATAATTATTTTGAGATACTTATTTATTTGAAATAGCAAGTCATAATTTGAGATACTTAGTCATTATTTTGACATAATGAGTTATTATTTTTAGGGATGCACAGATACCACTTTTTTCCGACCGAGTACAAGTGCAACTACTTACATCTGAGTACTTGCTGATACTGAGTACCGATAAGAGTACTTAATGATGCCAGTTTTTAAAATAACTTTAAAAACATGTTTTATTTTCTTCAAAAGTTGCCCACTTTCTAAATGTAACAAACTGTTGTTGCCGTTTCCTGCTGCTGGTGTAATCATGGTTACTGTACACATTACATTTTTGGGTTATTTGTGGTAAGTTGTGCAGTTTACTATGTATATGATATATTTCAGTATAATATCACACAACATGATTACGGACTTGCAGAATTAAGTTTACTGTTACAAATGTTGTTACATATGAGAATTATTTCATTATCATTTCCAGCACTTTAATTAGTATTTTAATGACACATGTACATGTGTAGTATTTAAGTTTCTTCTTCATGTCCCTCTTGTTTAAGAGCTAATTAGTTCCTACCTGCCACTGTTAAATGGGGGCAGGTGTGATATATGTGGTGCCATGTGCAAAAGTTTTGTTTACCCCGCTGTGAACCCCAATGAGTGAAGTTGGGTGTACAGTACTGTGCTGTCAGGCCGTTTTGGTGAAGATTAAGTATACAAGGAGAAGTTGTAGCAGCTTATTACGAAGAAAAGAGGGTTACAGACTCGTGGCAGTGGTGTTTTAATTAGTCGAGGCATTCAACTAGTTTACGCCCGCCGGGACTTATTGGACAGCAGCTGGCTGCAGCCTACAGGTGCACTCTGTGAGGTTGCTTCAGCTTTACATGGACTTGCATGGAATTTTATGGACAGTCGCCAAAGTCACCGCGATCATTAGTGGATGATACTGAGGACAGCGAGTCTCTCGCTGATAATGACAGCGTGACCAAAAAAGAGGGTAAACATCAGCCAGCTTCTAAAACTCTGCACCGTGTTGGATCTTTAGATGTTGGCTTGTGTTGAGTGACTATTTTTCGTGATGCAATATCGGGTGTGGGGTATCAAAGTACTTTTATGAGTACGAGTACAAGTATGTGACGACAGTATTGGACCGATACCCAATGCTGGTATCAGTATGTCCCCAATTATTTTGAATTACTAAGTTAATATTCCCCCCCATCACATTGGGGGAAATGGGCTTCCGTAAACATGACATAACAATGTCTAAATCAGTGATATAGTTACTTCAATGTTTACGCTGTTTTTCATTAAGTGTTGATGTCATTATTTCTGTCTCCAAACATTACAAAAGAAATAAACTTTTCCATAGTTATATAACGAGTACTAACTTGGTCTCCATCAGCTGGTTGTTCTCCTGGATAAGATGTTCGACTTCCCGACCCATACCTGAAAATCATTACCCATACTGTGAATACAATATGAATGTCTCGTCTTCATATTTGCTCCAACGTGAAAGGGAAAAATAAGCAATAGTCTTCTATCCTACACTCCTGTCAAAGTCTTACCTAGAAAGTTGTAGTCTGGGAGTCATGCAAGAGATGATGAAGAGGTTTATGAGACTCCGTAAGTAAGTTTAATTGTCTCATTTGTGTATCTCTAGTCTACGATATTACTGCCCTTCACAACAAAGAAGCACCACTCTAATCTATTCTGTACATCCATAAGAGTCACAGAGGGAAGTAAAACTAAACACAGAATCTGGGACATGGTAAAGAGATCTGGGGGGTTATTGATACACACCAGAAAACTCATCTGCAAGGTCGACAAAGCCCGACAGCCAAAGAAACAAAAAAACATTTCAGAGAATACGGCAGCGAAAGAAAATAGTTTATATAAACAACGACTATGACCAGATGATAATATCACGTCATGAGAGAGCGAAGCTTCTTACCCAGCAGGTCGGCTCCTTCGTCCACGTCTCCTATCATGTCGTTCGCTGCAGACGACAGCTCCTCAAACAGGGAGTCGGTGTTACGGTCAAACGCTAGATTCTCGATGCCACCTTTAGTTGGCGTGCTGCGTGGACAGACACGGTGCCGGGAGGAAGTGGGAAACGAGAGGAAGAAAATAATAGGGACATAATTATATATATATATTATAATGATAATTTTTCTAAATGTTGTCATCAGAACACATGTAAACACAACTTATATTTTTAAAACACTTGGTTGGAAATTGAATATAATGTGTAACATCTGTAAATTGTGCAACAGAGCTCTGCTTAATTTTACATCTGGAATGACTCCTTTTAGACCTGATCTCATATTAAATGGATCCTTGTTTAGTCAAATAGATATGTATATATTGCCAGCCTTATCCTTGTAACATTTTGCTAATTTTAATAATAATAATAATGATGCATTATACTTGTATAGCGCTTTTCAAGACACATTTTGCTAATTTTAGGGTGATGATCCTGAAATATCTAATCATCAGTCCTGTACCTTGTTCCTCTGCAGGCATCGAGGTCCATGTCCAGCTCAGGAGTGGACTCGATGATGGCCTGCACCTCAGACTTCTCCAAGTTGTCTGCTCCATCTAGTACAATCAGCCGAGACACAAAAGAAAATCAAGTACTCAAAACAGCAGGTCAAGTGCTATTAGGTAGCATGATAGGCAAGGTGTTAACTGCCATACTGACCATCATCTGTGAGGGGTGTCGAGGCCTGACCATCATGTCCAAGCTGACCCTGCTGTCCATCCTGCATGGCTGCGATGTTCTTACTGCTCTCTGGTTTCCCACTGTTCCTGTCCAGGTTCTTGTTGAGCCCATCCGAACCTTCCTGTTCCTGCAGGGGCGTGTCCACAGACTCCATGGTGATATCGGAAGCAGCAGTGGACAGGGGCGTGACAGACCCACCCCCGGCGGTGGACACTCCATCATGAGGAGATAGCGGCGTGGTGGACTGAGAGTTAGCAGGGGTGTTTGATTTAGAGGTACCACCCTGAGAGGACATGGGGCTGTTGGATTTGGATCCTCCGCTTTTGGAGACACTTCCCTGGTTGGCTGAAGAACTGGACTTGGGGCTGCCACGGTTCGCATGGGACATTTCATCCTTAAGATGGAGGAAAAGGAGGGGAGAGAGAAGAGAGTCGGGGATAACAAGGGAAACAAGATACAACTATGATCTTCATCAAGCCAACATTACATGTTTATTTGTTCAACATTATGAACGTCCCACAGGCGTAAATGCAGCTGGTGTGCAGCACGTGTTTATATCCAAACCAAACAACAATACAAAGGTGTGAACAAGCCAAACATATCAAAATACCATCACTCCATTCCCAAAGTCAACTAAAACAACGAAGAAATAGGTGTCAAAGATTTTAGAAACTGTAATTTGACAAAAGAATCTTAACTCAAGGTCCACTTACTAGCTTTTTCTGGAGCTTTCAACTATGATTGAAGTTCCATACTTAGGTCACATGACACCTGAGAAAATGCTATTGTAAGCTCAGAATAAGGCTAGTGAGGACGGGGCTCAACAGTAAGGATTGCTTGATTTCCTGGGGCAAGTAAAATGCCACGTAGGGCTAGTAAATTTAGCAACTAACTTCCACCAACACATTTCTTCCCGAGCTGATGATGGAAGTAGCTAAGGAGTGAGCCATCTCGCTTCCTTCTCATCTCTATTGAGAGCTGCACATGTGCATTATCAATCAGGCATTCAGGAGAAAATGGAGATGGGAAGAGACAAAGTTTATGAGCTAAAAAGTGCAAACGAGCATTTCAGTTATCCAGGAAACAGGAGTTTAGTTGGGTGCCGTTAGAGGCTGTGGGTAAAACTCCAACTCTGTATGGCACAGTTTGCCTTTAAGAGCAAGGTGCATGAAACTGGGTTGTGTTTTTTAAAGACACGTCAGATTTCCAAAAAACGTCAAAGGACAGCATCTTGCTTGCATGACAGCAAAGAGGGCTGCTAAAAACCTCTCCTTAGCAAATCATGCTTTGTTAGTTCCTCTAGTTACTTTGTTATTTGAAAACCACTAATAAATGAAACAATTTGTACAGGGGCGATTACATTTCTGAACAGCACTGCACCGGTTAATCAATTATTAAGTTAATTGCGAACTATATTGATAGTTGATTAATCTGTTTGAGTACTTTTTTAAGAAAAAAAAAAGTCAAATTTCTCTGATTCCAGCTTCTTAAATGTAGATAAATTTTTGGCTTATCTACTCTTCTATGGCAAGACAAGATAAAACAAGACATTTGAGGATGTCATCTTGGGGTTTGGGCAACACTTAACATTAACATTTTTCACTGCTTCCTGACATCTTTCTGCTACAACTATGAAAATAATTGTTAGTTGCAGCCCTATTTCTGCCCCACTGTAGAAAAAAACCATCAATGATGAGCTTTGAAGTGGACCTTGAGTTATACTTAAAATTCTTCAAGCTTTGAATACTTTCAGAAAAACTACATTAGCACATGAATCCACATTCCTTATGTTTAAATAAAACGAAGCCAAAAACAGAATAGATGTTAACACCAACTGTGTCAAAACAGTACACTGTGCCATGCTGCTAACATGCAACCAGCACACACCATCTTTCACAAATCACACCCATTCTGGTAACAGACAACCAAAACTTTGTTGTGTGAGACACTAGCTCAAAACTGAATGCAGTCTTTTCCTGCCATGACTAGTCAAAATGTCTGCTCTGAGAAGGGTCAAACAATTTGATCTGTCACTTTAAAAACAATTTTGAGGGCAGCTGAAGATATAAGAAGGGAGCAGATCAGCATCATGCAGCTTCATTTAAATGTGAGGTACTGCCAGTATATTAGAATCACTGTATCTATCTAGCAACACAATATAAAATCAGATAAGTTTGGTAGATGCCGTGGTTAGTTTGTGCTTGAGTGACAGACGAGTCTACCTGCTCCTGATCAGCCTCCTGATAGGGTGAACTTTCATCTTCCACTCTGACTGGGGAGAACTGTTCCTCAGACTGAGGGACATTAAAAACCTTGCTTAATAATATTTCCTAACAGTCATTCTTTAAAACCATTTTATGCAAAAATAAACCAAACCAAGTTGATATGTAATACTGATATAAATGACTACCCCAAGAACTCCATTCCATCAGAAATTATCTGAAATAAAGCTGTGGGAGTAAACTGTGTAGTGAACAGGGTTATTTATGGCTTCTTCTTCTGGTACACAAGGTGACCTGGTTGGCAAAAGCTTTCTGTGTAGATGAATGAAAATGAAGTGGATTTACAGCACCAATCAAACACGTCAAGGTTTCATCAGCTCTTAGCAGCCCTTTGTAGCATGCAGAATTCTACCCCTGCATTGTTTTGATCCATTAATACCAGTGGCTTCAGGTCTATAAATAGCACAGAGCCTGATGGAAAAGAATCAATCAGGACAACAACAAAGCATCCATACGGTCACCTTCAAAACAGACTTAAATAACACAGAGGAGACTTAAAAGCTCCCACAGACACTGAATGAGATCGAATTAAACTTCATCCATAGTGTTTTCTGTCAAGCGTATTCCCACTTATGTGTCTCTTTGCACTGATGGGAGTATTTTCTTTCACATCTCTTGTCTGCATGCTGCCGTCACTCCATTGTTGCTATAGTAGCACTGAGCAGGCCAATAGGGGGAAAGCTTCCCTCTGCTGCTACTCTGCTGATAATGGATCTTCCCCTAACCCTCCAAAACATTCACACACACACAGTGAGAGGGAAGGGATCATTAACTGTAAATCTTTGGAAAATGTCAAGTCAGAGGACAAAACACAAAGGCACTGCTGTGTATCTGCACTTGGGGTGCCTGGTAAAAGTGTGTGTGTGTGTGTATGTGTGCAGAAGCTGAGAGAAAAGATGTACTGCAACACATATATTGCATTTTAACCTGAGTGGTGGAGTGCAATATATGTGCTGGAGTGCAACACATATATTGCACTCCAACACTATGGGAAGTGGGGTTATGAGGTACATTATATTTAGAATATTTTCACCGGTTTACTTTGCCGTCAGACAGCCTTTATCAATGGTGAAACCGCCATTAAATAAGCCAAATATTGCTCACTCCAAACCATCCAGACTCCATTGACAAAATGACTAATTTTACCTCACAGGACACAGGAGTTGCTGTTCTCCTGCTGCTGCTATTGGTTAGTTTGATTGTGTTACTGGGTGACTTGGGTGTTTTAAAACACCAATTTAGATTCAGCAAAGTCACACAATAACACAAACAATGGAGGCAGCAGTAGAACACCACCTCTTATGATCTGCGATTTAAAAAATACTGTTTTGTCAACAGAGTTTGGCTGAGGAAGGGGGAGTGATATTTGGCTTATATAATGGTGGATTTTCATCAGAAAAGGCTGTGTGAAGGCAAGGTAAGGTAAAGCAGTGAAAATATTTCAAATATAGCGTCCACTTAAACTAATATTGATCTTTTAGGTGGCTAAAATATGTTTTGCTGCTGACACTGTCCACTGGAGTACACTGGTTAGCTTTCTACACCAGTACTCCTGCTGCTTCTCCAAACTGGGGCCATGCTAATTGCTATCTACTGTAGGTAATAACACTCCCTATGGAAGTACCTCAAATAAGCCCACCTCAAATAATCCAAGCTATCCCTTTCAGGTGCTCAAAAGGAGCTGAAGAATTATCTAACACCTTGGCTGCCACTTTTGAAACTCAAGTCCTGATAATGGGTCAAAATAAAGGTTACCAAAACTCAAACCACTTCACAAGTCTTACAATTTCCATCTGACCCTGTGCTAGTGTAATAACGGCAAATGAATACTTATTAGGTGCTCATTAATATTCATGATGGAGCCTTGCTTGCAGCATGGTCTCCAACAGCAACAATGTGAAGACACTCTGTCCTTTCCACCCTCCCTTGAGGTTAAAGGCAGGCCCCCGAATGGTACCACTTCCTCCGCTTGCTGGGCTCCAAGCCACCCCGTTACACACACACACACAAACACACACACAGAGAAGCTCACAGGCTGCTAAAAATTCTGGACACACTGAACAATCCTTTCTCTCGGAATAGAAATGTACTCTTTCTTTGGTGTTTGCTGGCATCGACCGTTGGCATTTTGTTTCCACAACCTCTTTTTTAAGTGAAATGGGGATGATGTCACCAGTATGATCCGTGGGAAGCTCCACAGGCCAACTTCAGACTGTAACTTTACACTTTACAACTAGTGATATAAAGAGGTCTTTCTTTTATATTCATTCAAAACAGGAGCCGTTTGTGTGAGTGTGTGTCATACCTTGAGGCTGGTGTTAGAGCGTGGATGGCTGAGGTTGTTGAATCTCCATGGCTCCGAAGGGGTGTCTACAGGTTCCCTCTGTACGTCAGGGGTCATACCATCCGTCCCAGGAAGTTGGAATAGGCCCATGGAGATGGGACGCTCCTTCCTGGATACAGAGACAAATGAAAGGAAGGATGATTCAAAATGAAAAGAGTAATTCTGAAAGAAAGGAATAAACAAGTGTCTGAGAGGTTGGCCTGTTGGTTGAGTCACTCTTACGTAATTAGAATAACGAGAAAACAAGACTAAGAGACTACAGCCAGCAGCTGCTAGCAGCTCTGTGAGGCTGCACATCAGTGCTTTGAGCTAAATGCTAACATCTGAATGCTAACACGATGATGTTTAGCAGGTGTAATGTTTCTATGCTCACCATCTTAGTTTAGAGTTTTAGCATGCCAATATTTGACTGAAGGCTCTAAATGAAAAGTTAGGAGTTTACCAAAGTTATTACAATTTATCCTGAGGGGAACATCAATGTGTGTACTAAATATCATGGCAATCCATCCAATAGTGTTCAGGACATTTTACTTAAAACCACAAATGTCAACTTCATGATGGCACTAGAGGATCATCTGGGAGCCATGATTGTTTGCACAAAATTTTGTGCCAATCCATTTTATAGATGAGTTGAGATAGGTCACTGGATACACGACCTTTGACCTGCTGGTGGTGCCATCATGGATCAACAAAGTCACTATGATTCATCCTGTGTGTACAGGGCTGTAACTAATGATTATTTTCATGATTGATTAATAGGTTAATTAACTGATTAATAATTGTTTGTTTTAAAATGTCAAAATGTGATGAAAAATGTCAGTGTGTCCCAAAGCCTAAGATGACATTCTCAAATATCACTTTTACTTTTACTCACAACCCAAAGATGTTCAGTTCACCGTCACTGAGGAGTAAAGAAAGCAAAAAGATTCTGAGAATTCTGGCTTTTCAAAAAAACAACTCAAGCCTATTAATTAGTGATTAATTTAATAATCAATTAATCAATGCAGCTTTATGTAGTTACGATGGATATTTTGACAGAATTCTGTGACAATCCAACCAATTTTTGGGTTCTGGCTGCCATCAGTGGCAACTAAGTTTGGATACCGAAATGTGGTGCCAGTATAGCACTGGTTCCTATACAACTTGTACCTAATGGACCAGATTACAACACAGGTTACATTGCCTCATCTTGTTGCGTTCTGGTGCAGACCTTATGCTATATTCAGACTACATGAAACAAAGCATCAGGCTACAAGTCATTTTCAATGGAAGCTGGTGATATGAAGCCAGAAACTGACATCTGACACTTGTTACTGCATGTTGGTCATGATGTGCTACAAATCAAAGTTGGACTAGCCCCATTTTTTTTTTCAGTGCTCAACAACCAATCATGTTTTTGTTTCGCCAATTCCACTTCCCGTCTCCACACAATTCTTGTGCTATATAAACAACAGACTTGCTATTTGCCAGTTTCCTGTTTGATTAGACCCATCACTTTTTTCTTACCCCAACATAAACAGAAAAAAAATGCAGCTTGGTCATCTATGTTCACTGACTCTACACAAAGGTGCTCATTGACATCAACAAGCACTTAACCAGTACTTCACTGGTGTAGTTTTGTCACCAGTAGTGTGAAAACATGGTCACAGACGTATCACTGCTGATACTGCTGAAGTTTGAATACTGCACTATAAGTGTTTGAACTGCATAGTATCTTAATCACTGAAAATATAAGGCAATTAAAGATGGAAACCATATTTTCAGTTTCGGCAAACAAAAGCTGATGCCTGGCTGCCAGCTAACTTTTAAATGTTAGTGTTAAGCTATGAATTGTTGAGATATTTCTGTCTGGACCAAAGTGCTGGACAGTCCAACTGACTGACAAGACAGCCATTGCCATTCTGCCACACAACAGCATGCTACAAGAACATGTGATTTATAATGGGCAATAAAAAGTGGCGTATATTTTACACTATATAAACCACGTTAGACATGTTCTCATTAGTTCGAATGTTTTCACCCTTTCTCCATGCTGTGATGAGGCTCCTGCAGAGACAATAAAAAAGAAAAAGCTATAGAGTGAAGTTATTAAGTTTTGTGTTACAGCTTTTGCTAAATTATGTGGGCAGGTTGCTAATGTTTTTGAGCCTGCCTTTTAATTTGTTCATCTTTCAATGAGGCGGGAGCAGATCAGCATAATGTAATCAGTCAGACAAAACAAAAACAAACTGCGCGGCAAGTCTGAGTAAAGACTTCACAGAGATGTGTTATAGTGACGACCCCCGTGGGACAGTTTGGCACTGAAGTGGTGGGAAGTAAAATAAAACGGATTGCCTCATAAACTCCATTACCTCACACCTATTAGCTCAAGCAATAACGCACATCCATTTGTATCTGTCTGTATGATGGAGATGAACTCTGCCATGTGTGTCACTAGAAGGGGGTCAGCTGAGAGGCTTCACACAGAGGCAGGGGCGAATATCTGTTGCAGCTCTCTCTTCTCTGCATTAAGGAGTTCAAATTCAAACTTCCATTTCACAACAACTCTGAGCACTCACTCAGCCCATAAATATTTAGCACCACGCTGAAATAAATACCCTGCATGCACCCTCCACTGTATCGGATCAGGCACACGTTGGCAGCTTTTGTCACTCCAGAGACTGGGTATGAAAAAAAAAAAGAAATACTGTACAGTGTGAGCAGAACAATGGCTGCCACGGTGAAAAGAGCAGCCGGCAGGCAGCGATGAAAAGCGGCAGCCCAAAAACAACGGACACACCACCATGTTGAGAGGTCACATGCGGGCCACTGATAGTGACCAATGCTGCCTTTTGTTATTTGAACTGAGGGGGTGAGGCAGAAAAAAAAAAATCACATGCTCACCATCACCATCTCCACCACTGTTTCAGCTTGGGAAAGATGTTAACTAAATGAAGATAATAATCAAAATAAACTCTAAACTCTGGTGAAACTGACAGATCTAACAGGCAGTGTAATCTTCCAGGTATGACTGAGCCATTTTTCTCATCTCTCTCTTGACCTACTTTTCATGTGCAGTCTCATGCTGTCTGACTGTAACGCACCCACATGGCAGCAACACTGCGACGGCATGGCTACAGAGACACACACTGCAGCAGGTTAAGATACATTTTAAAGAAACATACACAGACATACGTGTTATACCTGCTGGGTCTGGGTAAGGAGGGTAAGGAAGGCAGGGCAGGTAAGCCACCGGTAGAGACAGAGTAGTGAACCAGCAGCAACACTGACAGAGAGACCAGCACAGCAGAGTTGATGACCACTGCTCCCCCTACAAAGCCAAAAACAAACAGCAGCATACACCCGGGGCTCATGGCCCCCCCAGATCATGGCCCAGTGCCTCAACAGGGACCAGCAGGAGGTTGGCGGGCGCAGACGATGTCAGCAGATGAGGCGGGGGGGGAGTCACCAAATTCACCTTGGCAGACCTTTTAACCGGACACCAACCGCTGTAAGGGTAAAGATGCTGTATCCGTCAGCAGCAGAGCAGTGGGCTCTGTGTGCTGCAGCCCAGTAGTGAGGCAGACAAGAGAGTGGGAGCAGGTCAGAGGCAGCCAGCAGCAGTCACAACAACAGTAATCCCAGTGGCTTCAGCAGCAGTGATTGATTAAAGCAGAGCAGCAGCAGCAGCAGTAGCAGCAGATCATCCACAGAGAGCAGGGAGAGGCTGGTGGTGGCGGCGGCAGCAGCAGCAGCAACGGCTCCTCTCCCCGTGAAATCCTCTGGCAGGTGCTTCTGTTTTCCCTCCTCCTCCTTCACTCTTGCTATCCTCTGCCGAGATGCGACGCGGCTGCCGCTGTGCAGTCTAGAATACTCTGACGCTCTCTCCTCTCTCACTCTGATGGCACCCACCGCCCCCTCCCTCCCTCCCTCCCTCCCTCCCTCCCTGTCTCTCCCCATCTCCCTCTCTCTTTTGGATGCTGAGGCAGCTCGTTCCATATGCCTCTTCTCAGGCCGCAGCTTATTGGCTGCAAAACAGGGAGACTGATCAAAAAGTGTGTGTGTGAGGGAGGTTGGCAGTGTGTCTGCATTGACTGGAGGGATAGAGAGGGGCAAGGAAATACATGGGGCTGCCTGAATGCACACATACAGCCCAGGGTACATTAAAATACTCAGGCCGCAATTAATACAGATTAATCGGTCGATTATTTACTCAATTAAACATTAGTGGTTTGCCTAAAAATGTCAGAAAATGGTGAACAATGTCGATCAGTGTTTCCCTAAGCCCAAGGTGTTGTCCTCAAATGTCTTGTTTTGCCTACAACCCAACGATATTCAGTTTAAATCATGAGGAGAAAAGAAACCAGAAAATATTCACATTTAAGATGTTGAAATGAGAGAATGTAGACTTTTTTCCTTAACAAATGACTCAAACCGATTAATTGTTTATCCAAACAGTTGGTGGTTAATTTAATAATCGATTAATCGTTGCAGCTCTACCTTCTGTTACACACTCAGTAGTGAATGTAATTGGTATCCCAACAGCTGTTGGATATTCACTTTTTTGGCAACAAGTCTACTGCCACGCTAATGACTCAGTGAGGCTGTACTCAAACAAAATGCTAAAGTTAGCTAACATGCCCACAATTTCAAAGCCATCATGCTGATGTTTAGCAGGTAAAATGGTTACCACATTCACCATCTTTATTTAGAGTTTTAACATGCTAACATTTGCTAATCAGCACTAAACCACCTGAGGTGGTTGGGAATATCACTAGTTTTTTAGGGTCATGTCCAGAAGAGAACCTTATATTTGACTTGCAAAATTTGCTTGTGCTGTTTCTTCGCTGTGTGCGCCCTTTCCTCAGGCTGTAAGCTCATCTAAAGTCTCTCATTGCTTATTTGTATGACTTATTTGTCCATCTGTATGTATATATTGTTTGTGAGTAGCATAAAGGGACTATGACTAGCCTTTTGTTATAGAACCTTGTGTTATAAAATCATAAATGAACCTTGTATTACATGATATTTATTCATTCATTTATCTAATTCTTTCCTTTACAAGCAGCATAAAGGGGCACTACTACGAAAATCTGCAACACTCGGGTGCACTGATATCAATTTTTTTTTTCATTTTGTATCCATATAGGTTACTGTTGCTATGTTTTTCTTTATGTATAGTCTATGAAGATGCAAAGTGTTTAGAGTACATATGTAAAGTATTTTAAAGTAATTCACTAGTATTGGTGATACCCTCCCACAACTGCCGATACACTTCAAACTCAGTGAGACAAGAATATTTAGAAGCATCCCCAGTACATCCGTCAAGCACTACTGTACTGAATTAAGCACCCTGAACCCAAAATATACACCTCATGACGGCACTAGATGAAAAGTCAGGGGATCACCACAGTCATTGGAGGTACTCTGGGGACCAGAAATGTCTGTCCAAAACTGCATGGCAATCCATCCAATAGCTGTCCAGATATTTCAGTCTGGACCAAAGTGGATGACCAATTAAATGATCAACAGGCCAACAGAGAGCCATTACAATTACTCAACAAAGTTTTTTAATTGCACTCATAATTACACCATGTCTTAATAGAAGCTAGATTCTATCAATTTTACTGTCCATTCAATGCCCATTATCACTATGATTGTACTTTTTTCTTTTTTGGATCAACCACAACTCTTAACTAAGATATATGTTTCTGTCTTTTCCTTGTTCAAGTTGCTCTGTGAAGTTTCCTAAATTACTCCTAAGGTAATAGGAGAGGTAGTAGGAGTTAGGAGCTCTCTGAGAGTTTTCTTAGATTTGTTTGTGAATACGGCCCCTCGTGTTTACTAGGGTGGCAAAGAAAAAACCACGGATGAAAAAAACTTATGACATCTGGGGCAATGTTTACCACACGGCAAATGGAAGACTTTGAGACTAAGTGGAAGATGGTTTTATGGTTTGATGAGACCATGGGGCCTTCTGACCACTGTACTCAATGCTTTATTTGTCATAAACCAAACACTGCACCTCAGCAGAAGCAAATCTTCCCCACCAGAAATTGTGGTGAGGGCAGCATTGTGCTGTGGAGCTGCTCCTCTGCAGCCTTGGATGGCAGACCAATCAAAATCATGTAGGAAAAACATAACCAGGATGAACACTGCTGCTTGCTAAAACATTATCTCTGCATAAACCACATGTTGAACATAATGCAAATATTAACCTAACCTCCTGTCTTCCTGCAGCAAAATCTGCTCTGCAAGTGAGCAATCAACCACAAAGCTCATCATCCCATCCAAGTATATTAATCTGACAACAGCCAGACTACAACCCGGATTGACACATTCCACAACATCCTCTTTCTGTTCCAAACAAGTCCAGTTTAATTCCTACCAGTTGTTCTTGCTGCTGATGCTCTCCCTTCTATACATTCTCATTACATTTTCATGCCAAAATCTCCTCACAAACATTCATCTTTACCTCCTACAAACAACCAATATCTCATTAGTTTGTACAGTTCTCTTTTTTTTGTATTTAGCTGAAGCTGCTTTGAAGTGAAGTGCTCCTTCTCCTGCATTCATTCTCTGCTGAGACAGGTTCTCTGACCTATTTCTGCCTCTTGCCTGCAGGGAAGATATATGTGTGTGGGAGTAGAGCTTGCAGTGGTTAAAACTGAAATCCAACTGCGCTATAAATTCTACCAGTAACGGGGTGAGTCTAATGACAGGATGAGATGTTTGCACTTGAAATCAATCAGTTTGTTTATTATTCTCAATTTACCTTCAGTAAGCGTCAGTGTTCTTAAAACACAAGCAGAAGATCACAGTGTCAAGGAACAGACACCCCATTTAAAATCGAAAAAAATTCTAAACCCCCTTCAATTAGTCCACTGGCTGATCTTTGTCCAAATACTGATGACATTATAATATATATTTATATAGTGATCAAATAAATACTTTCAGCACCAAAATTAGCACATTTAAAAAAAAGTATTTCTCTGACCTGTCAAATTGTGTCGACTCAGAGCCTAGAGATGTGTTTCGGGTCTCTGAAAGAATGATTCCTAATGAGGGAAGTTACATTTATTTAACATAGTTTCGGTGCAGAGTCGATTATGTTTAGCTGCAGGTTGTCCATTAATTCCTGATAATGGACACCTATTATTACCTTATTTGACATTGTTTTGTCTGGCAGAAACATTTGTTGAATCAGGAAAGTTAAAATTAGAATGAGAAAGAAAATTAAACTTAAAATGAGAAAAAAAGAAAAAATGTTTAAAAAAAAAAAAAGTGTGAAAGAATGTGCATTTTGTATCATATTAATTATTCATGATGAACAGATTGTTAGCATTTTTAACTACCGGTTAAGGAAAATGCAAATTTGTAACCTTAACCCCTACCAAGTAATTCGAGTGAAACAGTTTCTAAATCAATCTGTTTTCATGGACACCTCGCCAAAGATAACAAACAACACACCAGAGCTTCCACTATGCGGGTGCCAACTTGCTATTTTGCGTCCAAGTGTTAATAGGACTGACAAATGATGTAGGTTCAGGACACAGGGACAATGTTAAATTTAGAATCAACACAGTATGACGTGAGAAAAAAACAAATAATGTGGTTAGGTTGTCTCACCGTGTTCTGACTGATGTGCTTGTGCCTGTATCTGAGGGTTCTGTGGCCACTACATGCTGGTGTTTAGTTCGCTCCAGGTGCTCCATGTAGTTGTGGATCATCTGTATGTAACACAGGGAGAGAGAGTCATCATGGAATCAGATAACATTAGAAAAGAAATGTGAGTTGTTGCTGCCAAAGTACAGTATATCTGATTCAAAGTCACTATGATGACTTGCATGTTAAGAATATTTGTGTCCAGGCACAGCTGTGACGGTCAGACTCACAATAAAGGATGTAGATGTGCCAACAGTATGTAGGTGACAGCTTTAATTAGACCTCCATCTTCTCTATTCAGTGTTATTCAGATGAGCAGTGGGCTGCTGAAGGCTGAGAGGCTTGTTTGGACACTGGGGCATCTGTTAGTGATGCATAATCACTGACAGACCAAGCCGGAACAAAGGCTCAGCAGAAACAGACTTCATGTTTGGATACTACATCATTTTCAACCAGCCCACTCACATCATCGGTCAAATTCAAAACAGGGAAGCATATGTATTTTTAACATGCTGATTCATCATTATCAATGAATTTATAGGCACAGCGTT
This sequence comes from Lutjanus campechanus, assembly GCA_027495735.1. Lineage (NCBI taxonomy): Eukaryota > Metazoa > Chordata > Actinopteri > Lutjaniformes > Lutjanidae > Lutjanus > Lutjanus campechanus. The sequence continues at coordinate 9,551 of JAJHUR010131142.1, read as the reverse complement.
CCTTTTTTATAGTTTTTTGAATAGCTCATGTACATGATGTGATCACAAGGGTAATAAACTGTGCCCAGTTATGTTCCTCCAGGCTCGGCTGCCTTCCGGTCCCTGAATGGCATCACAGTGCAGATTAAATCAGCACGGTCATGCCATTTAAGGGCCACAGTTTCACAAATTTTGTGAATTGCTGCACTAACAATTTAGGCACAGATTCTTGGTTTTTGGGGTCTTTCCTGACAAAGTTTTATGCCTGATTGTTGATTCTGATTCAAAGATGGTGCTTTATGATATAGCTGGAAAAAAAATTATAACAATAAAATGTAGATCAACAATAATTATTGATAACTTTTAATTGCCTGTTTTTCTCCAGGAGAGAAAAGGTTGAATTTAAGCACCTTACTCAGGTAACACAGGTAATAATTTTAAATTTATCACAACAATGAAAAACACACAAGAAATACATTTACATAAATACATAAAAATAAGTAAGGATAAATTATTATTTAATGATTTGCTGTTTGTGTGTCACTTGCGCACACAGTCCCTTCCAGCTGCGTACCTCTGTGTGTCTCTGATGAAGGCTGTTATATTCCTTCTTGAGCTCTGTTTCTCTCTCCTCAAATCTGCTGACTGGATGAAAAGGAGAAGCAATTAGTCAAAGTACATATATATATAAAAAAGCCACAAGATAGCAACGACAAGGAGGTATCAAAATGCCAATTGCTCCATATGAATGAACAATTATCATTTCCAAACTTCCACTGACAAATTAAATCAAGTTTTTTTTTAAACTTGGGATGCACGATATCAATTTTTTCCAGCCAATATCGATAGTTGCCTGCTTTTAATGGCCCATATCGATAAGATAACTGAGCATTTCATATTTTTGTATTTTAAAAATATATTCATATCACCTGTGGTTTATGCACACCAGAGGATAAGAAAGGCTCAGATGTAGCGTGCAAAGATGGATGATTTAATATTCCACAGCTCTGATTGAACCATATATTTATTGTGCATCCCTAATTTTTAACTCACTTTTTGTATCATTTAATTCTGTGGTACTGAATGGAGTAGCAGAGTGGTTGCTGTAATAGCATCTTACAGCCAGAAGAGGGCCACCATGCATCAACAAACCTCTCCTGAGCTTCACCAACAAAGAGTATTTCACCTCTCTGAATCACAGACTCTGCTATAATATCAAACTCTAGTCACATATCTGTAATAGGCACTGTATTTTCCTATTCAAATGTTGAATGCTTAGAACGCATCAGGGCTTAGAAGACTATAATTAAGTATATGATGGCCACTCTCATGCTCTAATAAGCCTCATAAGTTGTTGCAGCAGTTTTTGAGTTGAGGTCTTTAATTTATGGTTATGAAATTTCATGAGGTTGTGATTATCCTAGAGGTCACAACAAGTCATTTCATATACTGAAGTCAAGTTTCATGAACATTGTCCTTTTTTTCCACCCAGAAATGGAGGCAGACACAGCTTCTAAAAGACAGCAATATCAGCTGAGGACGTGGGCGTGCTAGTGGACTTCTTAGAGGTTAATTTTTCAACCCATTTGAAAATTTAATTCAATCAAACATTCAGATTCATCACCAGCTGATGTAACAATAACTAATTGAAAATAAAATTTGGCAATAAACATCTAAATCTCTGAAAAAAGACGTGGCAGCTCATTGGGTTAATGATGACAGTGGTTTAGAAAGTTTATGACACTGCTACATGTAGTTTGTAATCATAAAAGTCCAAGTAACCTCAAGGTGAAGAATGACAGTCTCCATTAAAACTTCAGATAGAAGTAAAACAAGTTCATCACTATGCTTTTCGTGTTGACTATCTCACCAAAAGGGAAAGAGTAGGTTGTAAACAATCCACACACCTCTATCTACAGAGAAACCATCAGCCTCAGTCATATCCAGTCAGCAACAATGGTAATCCATTTTTTTGCGGTGCCTTTAAGGTGGCATTAGTTTGTAGTCAAAACAGCCCGACAGTCTCGGTGTGGGTTTTCAGATGACAGCCAGGAAAAGTGCCCTCTCGCAAAAGGCAAGCCTAAAACGTCTCTTGTAAATACGTAAAAGTGACCTTTCATGCGTACTTTGCAGCAGTTTTCAGTCAGAAATAGCCCTTTTCCCAGGTGTACAACAAGGCTTGAGAATAGAATTTAGAGAAATTCAACGCCTACATGATCAATGAAGAGCAACAGCAGCTGTATAGAATGACGTAACCTGTGATTCAGTGAGGGTATGAGAAGGGCTGATAGAGGAACTAGTGGTTAAAGAGTGGAGCAGAAATAACACAGGTCTGATACAGAGAGTTGTGGACTAAAAGGAAGTGATCCTGAAGGAAAGCCCCACATGAAAAGCCTGATCTTCTCATCAATATATCCAAGTAGAAAATATTTAAAGCCTGGAAACTTATGTGCATATATGATATCAAAGTTTTAATGTCTCATTGAAATAACCAAGCACAAGCATGCCCAATTTATGCTCAATATCAGAAAATTGTAAAAAACTCTACTGATAATATTTCAAATTTGGATTAAAACTAATTTATTGTACTTTTTATTTACTTGCTTTTTTGCTTTTATGTACATATAAGACCCTAAATTACAAAGTTAGACACCTATTGTGGATTTGGACCGGCAGTGGCTTTAAAGAATTAGTGTGTAAGATTTAGTGGCATCTCGCAGTCAGCTTGCAGATTGCAAACACGTATCACTCTCTCCTTCCAAGTGTAGGGAAAACCTACGGTGGCCATGAAACCGAATCTGGATCCAGTGTTTGGTCTGTCTGTTCAGGATTACTGAAGATACATGGGGATGCAACATAGCAGAGGACACCCTCTGTAGATATAAACAGCTCATTCTAAGGTAACAAAAACATGACAATTTTTATTTTCAGGTGATTGTAAACGAGTGAAAACAAACTTATTGTTATTATATTCCATTTCTGCCATATAGATCCCCCTAAATCTTACACAGTGGACCTTTGAAATAGTTGGATTTCAGCAATAAACTGAGAGCCACAGCCTAAGGCGACCTCTTTAAGTGACTTGTTTTGTCTGACCAAAAGTCCAAAACCCAAATATATTCAGTTTAGTGGGATACATAACAAAGAGAGGCAGCAAATCCTCCCCATTTCCCAAAGTTTACGCTTTAATAATAATTTCTAACTTAATAAAAACAATTTAATTTAGTATTCTTCACTGAAATTGATAAAATACAAAGGTACATTTTTCTTACACCCCTTAAAATCAAGAGCGCCTTGCAACCCCACATGAAGCTCTGTCGACCCCTAATGGTTGGGACCCCTCAGGCTGGAAACCACTGTTGTGAGCCATCCAATAAAGTCAAAAAGACATTAAAAACTCAATGAGAAAGTAATGACACGAGAACATTAATTAAGAGAAAATGAACTTGACAGTCTGTTTGCATTCATCAAATTGTTCTTGGGTTTATAGAGCTAGACTCGTGTGTGTTCCACTGCCAATTCAGCCCACAAATATAATTACAGACAAATGAAACTCACAAACAGAAAAAAGGGGAAGTGTCACAACGAAAGACATCTAAAGAAATCTGCTGAGAGCTCACAAAGTTTCCTTTAGCAGGAGCCGGGCATATGTTATGCTGTTGCGGTGGAACAAACAAACAGTCACACACACCGTCAACAGTGCAGTCATGCACACATCATGAGGGTTTCTTCTGATTCCTTGGAAAGTCTCACACACTCTGAGACTTCAGGAAGACCTACACTGCCCTTTACATTTACAAGCTCTTCCTTACTTCAGAAGAAGACATCATGATCAGTTACTTAATTTGATTTTTACATCAGTGTTTTTGACATTTAGCTGTTCTCTTTATCTACAAACACAATGCTGCTTAGATCCCTAAAATCCACCTGTGCTCCATGCTGAACCTTTCTGGGCTTTGAGCATGTTTGGTCTGTTCTATTACAGCTCATTTAGCAGACATGGCAAGCAAACACTCATAGTATGTTACTAATGGCCTTTATTGAGTGGGGACATGGGAGTCCATCTGCCCTCGGGCACATCAGGCGAACAAACAGTCACAAGACCTGCAAACTGTCGATGCTGCTCCCAGGGTTTCTGGCCTGTGTGTGTTAGACTTTCCAATAGTAGAGTCAGGATGGTAAAACCCATGTAAGTGACAGATGCACAATGCGATGGACTTACTTTGATCTGCATAGTTTTTAGTTTTCAGCTCTAGCTGACGTGCGTTTGCTTCCAACGTCACCAGTCGACACTGGAGATCTTTCTTCTCGCCATCCTGGGAGTCTTCGAAGGCGATGTACCTCTGCAGATAAAGACAGAAAATGGAGGGAAGGAGCAGGGTGTTTATTATCCAAACACCGAAATGAACACGAGTACCATTAAGTTGTGAAACTCCTAGTAAGGCGCTAAGGAGATGATTTGTTTACGTCTGCAACAGGAGAGAGAAATATCACACTGCATGTGTCAGTCTGACATCTGCTCAGCCCTGAAAGCCCCCACAATCCTCACCACCTATCAAACCCTGATTGTGCATTTGAAAAAAAAAAAAAAAGAGTAGTGTGTCTGTGTGTGATAAAGATCTGATCGTGCTAACAGTGTTGACTCCAGTGGAAAACGGAGCACGCAGTATCTGTCTTCTGTCCATTGTGAAAGTCATCTAACCTCTCTGCACAACAGGTGCACAGCGCCAGCTTCCTCACCAAAAAAAAGAACAGCTACAGCCTTTGTGTGTGTTTGTGTACACACACACACAGTTTCCTGGGCAAGTTAGTAACAGTCGATATCAGTGTTGAATTAACCTCAGTGCTTCTCTCAGGGGATCACAGACTAAGACCCCGAATCAGGAGAAACTGGGTAAACTACCAGACAGGATGGTGGGTGCACTCCGAACACCAGCATGCACAATAAATGATTATTATATTAAAAATAAATCGGTGGTCAGAGATTGTCACCAGCCACTAACCCACCATGCTGCTCAAATCTAATAAAATTTAACGCTGGGTTAACCACTGACTCCCTGACGGCAATTTACTTCACTTTGTTTGTGAATAGATTTGACGAAACTTTCACAAGCTCTGAAGGGACAACTATCAGGATAAGGAGAACAAAACTAAAACAAAGTAAATGCTGTTATTAACAAAACCTGAAAACACTGGTGAAGGACACTAAAAAATATATGAAAAGTAAAATGGTGTGTAAATTTACAATTGCAGCACAGCCTATTGAGAAAATAAAAAGAATGAATGAATGTAAGCAAGCTTACATGATCACAATGACAATGCCAACCTGCTGATGTTCAGCAGGTATGATTTTTACTATATTCACCATCTTAGGTTAGCATGTATGCAGGGTAACATATGATAGTTAGAACTAAATCTCAATAGAGTTGCAGTCATTTAATCTTAAACCAAAGTGACAAACAAAACAAAAAAAAAGTCAGAGGATCACCAAAGTTACAACAATTCATCCTGAGAGGAACTCGAAGACATGTGACCCCGGTCTGGAAATTTTAATCTCAAGTTGGTACTAGATGTAAAGTCAGGGGATCATTAAAGTCACTGGGCTTCATCCTTTGGGGACCATGAATGTTTCTACACAATTTCATGGCAATCCATCCAACAATTGTTGAGATATTTAAGTCTGGACCAACGTGGCAGACTGACCAAGCAGGGCTTCGCACAACCAACCTTTCTTTCCCAAGACTGATGCCTCAACTTGGCATATCTGTCAATACCAAGTGCCAGTCCAATACCAGTGCTATCTTTTTTTACTGAAAAAAAGACTGTAAAATCCTCTATTAGGCCCAATGCAATGTTAAATAAAACAGTAAGACACATGCCCAATTTTCCAGACATGATAGTGCACCTGCATGACTTTTTGAACAGTGGAAGACTGACATTAGTGTTGACATTCAAACTGTTTAAACAATAAATGTAACCAGCTATAGCCTTAAAATCTAATAATAAGAATCATGAATGTTTTTGTAACACTCTGGCTTGGCTGGTTTTGTTTTTTTGGAGCTCATCTATTGATGTGTTGAGGTAAATAGAGAGTTTGGTAAACTGTACTTTAACCACCTTGTTTCCCTTCGTTAACTGATACAGCTGATCTGACATAGGTGAAATAAGTGAAAGGTAAAATCTCAGCCCCATTTTAAAAAGGTGGATAAACCAAGTTTACTTATGTTTACCCCCCACTATGCCCCGGCCTATAAACATGCAGTCTTGTGATGTGGGCGCTCACGTGGACAAAAGGCCTTGTGGTTTGGCCCTGGGCAGAGGGTGGATATCATCTGCAAGGATGTGAGGATCACCTGAGCACCCTGTTACAAGCAGCTTCTTCTTTATACGCACGTCATATTGCGACTGGAGGTGTCTAACAAAGGTGTTTCTTAAGGATGCTTTTGTGAACTCTCTAAAAAACAAGGCTTGTTTTTATGCTTTTTAAAAACACAATACAGCCATTGATGGGCTGAGATGTTTTTCTCTGCCTTTGGGCTCTTAAAACTATTTCCGAGTGGAGCACTTGATTTAATCATTTTTGAATGTCTTCTTTATTACGTGACATCTAACAAATACAAAGAAGTGAATAGATTTAGCCTTTTTTGCGAAATTTGAGTTCATTTGTATGAATTATGCAACGCAGTTTGGGGTGCTCAAAGCTCTTTCTAGAAATCATGAACCAGTTACTCAAGGTCATCCACGGACCCTGCTGTGAGTAGTTTAATGTAGGAACTACTTTCTTTCTACTAAACTACATACGTCAACCGTACCATAGCGCAGGAGTAAGCATGCATCTACTCATGGACAAGAGGTTACAGGTAAGCTGAAGAGAACACCATTAATGTTTATATCCCACTATGTTACAAGCATGAGCCTCTCATGCATGAGTAAATGCACTCTTCTTTCAGCAGGGTGATGCGGTTGGCGTTCAGTAACAAGAAAACAGTACATGAAACTGCTCACATTAAGGTCTGTGGATTATACTGAGTAACTGAGTGGATTTCTTGGAAGGAGACACTGCTGCTGAGTTTTTAGAATGTATTTTTTGGTAATTTAAGCACCAGATGCAGAGTCCCATCTAGTTCTATTATATTCAAGAGAGGGCAGACAATTCTACTGCCGACATCTCCAAACCTCAGCAACTCACACCAAACTATCTAGATGCATTAAATAGCACCGCAGGCCAGAGGGAAAATATTTAAAATTTTGGGGTTAACTGTCCCTCTGAGGAGAGCCTCGTGGAGTCTGGAAAGCCTTGGGAGCATCTTAAGCACTGAGGTACTGGTAGTAATGCAGCATTTTCCATGTAAATCTACTAAGAGCATTAACGCAGCACTGGGCTAGACTACAGACGGGAGGGTTCATAGTAGGGGGTGCCCCCTAATCTGCAGCTGTACAGAACAACATGAACACAAGCTAAATAGTTACAGGCCTTAGGCTGACAGGGAAATGATTTGAAGAAAATGCAGGATTCTCCTTAGATTTTGCAAACTGCATGGACGACACATACCTACACCCACCCTCTCCTACCGTATCAACACATTCATTTGAACAACTCCCAACATCTTTCTGTCTCACCCTGCTGCTCATCATATGACCCAGGAAGGAGGCTTGTGCATATGACAACGCTCCAGAGAATGGGTGTTCCAGCGTTTTAACGTGCACTCTTCCCCCTACACTGCATGTATAATGCTCCCTTTGTTCCCGAGTGCCAACACACACTTACACACACACACACAAACACATGTGGCTCCAGCACAAGTGCGAGCACACCCACACAGACAGGGCTCCACTGTATTGGCACTCAATTGACAGAGAGTGAAATTAACTCCTTTTAGTGTTTTTGGCTGTGGCATGCTACTGGGATGTTTTGGAAAACTGATGCATGCAAGGCCTCAGTCACCAGACAAGTTAAATTGACCGAAGAACTACGTCAGTGAGTGTAGTAGGATTACTTCATGATAATGACATGGTTAATAATATGGTTATTAGAAACCATGCAACCATTTTTGGCAAGGAAGAACAGAGACTACTGAAATCAAGTGACTTAGAATAAGTGATTAGCCAGAGGCTGTGCTTTTTATCACGACACCCACAGTCACAGCTGCTGATAAACATACTGGCTGTTGCAAGACTTAAGAGTCTACAGTCATGCTGGCAGCTCTGTGAGATCGCACTTGTGCACAGAACCAAATGCTAACATACTAACATGGTCTCAGTGACATTCTGATGTTTGGTGGATATAAGGTTAACCATGTTTCCATCTTAGCTTAGCATGTTAGTATGCTAGCATTAATTAATTAGCTCTAAACACAAAGTAAAACTAAGGCGGACTGGAGTATCACTTTTGCTGGTATTTAATTGTAATATAAAATACCGGATGAAAAAAATATTGACCTGATGATGGGGGTACATGTTTAAGTTTTAGGTTCATCCCGATACTTATTGTCGATACTTAATTTCATGGTAATCCACCCTACAGTTATTGTTACATTTCACTCAACACTAGAGATGTTCCTAACAACTAATTTCCCAGTTGACTAAAGGAGGCTTCTACCTGCCAGATTCTGTTAATATATTGCTCATTTTAACTGTTATAAATATCTATAAACATGATTTGTTATGACTCATAAACAGACAGTCCTTTGGTGAACATTCAGCATTAATTTGAACTGTAATTAACGTGAAACACAAGTTACGAACTGGAAGAGAAATTTCAAAGGACACCATGGCTGCAACCTGGCAAACCTGATGTTTGTTACACAGAACCATCTGGGAAGTCATCCTTAGAAACTGTTTGGAAAAGGGCTGACACTTTCAACAACAAAAAAAAAACCACTTGTCCAGTGATGTTGATAGGTTTTCAATGTAGTGAGTCCCCGGGACTCACAGGTGGCGATTTGAGTGGGTCCCTGGGAAATTCAATGGGTCCCCAATAAAAAAATGTATCTCTTTCTATTTCTTAAATTAGTGTTAAACCAGGGGTGTCAAACACATTTTGGTTCAGGGGCCACATACAGCCCAATTTGATCTTAGGTGGGCCGGACCAGTAAAATTAAAGCATAATCTATCGATTATTCTGGCGATTAATCAAGTAATCGGATAAGAAATATTGCGTGTTCTGCAATTTTTTTCTATTACATTACTTTTGCTTTATTTGAGAACAATGGTAATATACAAAAGAGAATGAGCAACTATAAATTGCTAAAGTAAAAATACTCAGTAAAGTAACTTTACTTTTACTGTATATTTACGTTTACTGTTTTTATTTTACTTTTTACTGAAGTACAAAGGTAAAAGTTAAGGTAGTAATGTCTGTAGAAACCACAAACAGGATGGAACAAACTGTTTTGACTGAAACAGTCACCAGAATGTTTTGTTCACATATTAAAATTACAACATGTTTCTTCTGGAGCAGGATGCTCCCAGACCCCCTACAGGGGACTGGTTTACCAACATGTCACCTTTTTCTCCACTTTTGAGTTTGCAGGTCTGTATCTTAGTAATCAAAAAATAAAACAAAAGCAATA